>JZKD02S2405275.1:154729-172851 GCA_000966675.3 Picea glauca | reverse complement strand
TTGTAACTGAGTGATTCGAAGTTGTAACAGAGTTGGATGTGTAGTTATGTGAGTTGTAAAGTAGTTTAACTCAGTTAAGTGAGTTAAGCTCAGTTGTACTAGTTGTAACTGAACTCACACTAGTGAGAGATCAGTGAATTAATTATTAATTAATTCACAATCAATGATCTCACATGAAACTAAATATTTACCACTGTTAACTACATGCATGTCAGATCTAGTGGAGACCTAGTTGAGATAACAGGTGAAAGGGATAGTTTGACTATCAGTTGTGACATTAGTGAGTGCACTCATGCAACCGCACACACATTGGATGTGCCCATGAGGAATGCATAGCCTAGGCAAGAGGAATTCATTCATTGCAGGGATTTCCATTAGCAGGGATCGCGCAGAGGAGGCAAGTTGTCTGGAAGCAGTAAATTGGCACATGAATTTGTCAATTTTTGTATGACAGTGTGATATGATTGTATATTGTACTGTGATATCTTGGATTAGATTTTTGTATGAGATTGTTTCATGATCCATGATATATACATAATATATGATAGTGGGGTTTTTATCTTTATGATTTCCTGGTAAAACATTCGTGTTATGTGTGATTGATCTTACTTCTTGATATTGCAATTGGCGATCGTGTTTTAAATTCCACAAGAATATTAGTAGAAACGATTCTATATTTAACAATGGCATATAATTGTTAGATCAGGAGAATCGAGGAAATACATAATTTGTATTAAAATTTCTACATGGTATTAGAGCACAAAAGATTGCAGAAGCTGAGTTTGTGATTGGATAGAATTCAAATTTACATAAATACTTTCTTGGTGCTACAACTGATTCAAGATCGAAATGAATTTCAATGGCTTGAGGTTAGAGTATACACTCAAGGGAAACTCAAAATACATTTCTTGTAAGGACAAGATTGAGGCAGTACTCGAAGACAATGGATTGAAGGAATTCATTAACAAAGATGTTCCTAAGCCAGATGCTGCAAATCTTGATGCGTGGAAAAAGAAAGTGGCAAAGGCAAGGAGGATCCTGTTGGAGGTAGTACGAGACCACATTGTCTTAAGCCTCCATGGGAAATTCATACCATATGCAATGTGGACGACTTTGACGGATCTATTCCAAAACAACAACGACCATACCATAGGAAATTGGCACTCAAAGATAAACTCAGGAAGATCAATATGGAGAAGGGTGAATCCATTCCAAAATATCTCATGAAGTTTGTCCAATGTCGAGATGAGCTAGGGAGTGTGGGAATAACAGTCATTGATGATTATTTGGTGAGCTTGTCTCTCTTAGGATTTCCCAAGAGTTGGAACAATTATCAAGACTCTGTCAATGGAAGGGAAAAAATTCCAGATTGGGAACGACTATGGTTGGATCTAGTGCAGGAGGAGTTTAGGCGGAACACCAGAGATGGTTCTTCATCAAAGCATGATGATGAAGAGGATTGTTCTTTGGCTGCCAAGGCAAGGAAAGGGAAGGGGAAGAAATTCAATTCAAAATCCAAGTCTAAAGGAAAGAAGCTAGATTTGTCCAAAGTGAAGTGTTTTCACTGTCACGAACATGGGCATCTTGTTACTAACTGTCCACAGAAGAAGAAGAACAAGAAGACTACTGGAGCTGAAGCTGGTGAGGCCCTTGCCTCACAATTTGAACTTGACTTCTCCTTGATCGCATGCATGGCATCAAGTTCATTGGGATCGGTGTGGTATTTGGATAGTGGTGCTTCCTTCCACATGACGGGAGATAAGGAGATTTTCAGTGACTTGGAGGAGAGAGATCTCAAAATGCATATAGATATGGGAGAAGATGGACGATACAATGCGACTAGAATTCGTACCATTACCTTTCAGAGGGAGTCAGGTAAACCATTTCAATTGAAATATGTTATGCATGTTCCAGGTCTGAAGAAAAACTTGGTCTCAGTCACAATGTTGGAGGACAGAGGGTATGGTGTTGTTTTCAACGATGGAAAAGCCTTCCTACGACATAAAGCAATGGGTTAAGTGAAGAAGATAGGGATTCAAGTTAAGAATCTCTACAATATGGAGGTAGATGGCTGTGCTACCATGATGGGAAAGGAAGAAAAAGTTGTGAGCCAAGATGAGGGTGAATTATGTCACAGGTGATTGGGCCATCTTCATCATGGAGCCTTGAAAATCATGGAACAAATATCTACTGGACTTCCAATGGGAACACTTTCTCAGTTAGATCAGTGCAAGGGTTTCACCATGGGGAAGTATGTAAAGTCCACCTTTCATGAAAAGGAGAACCATGCTTCGATGATCCTGGAGAGAATTCACACAGACGTGTGTGGACCATTCTTGGTTGCTTCAATAACAAAACATAAGTATTATTTTATTCTTGTTGATGAATTTTCTTGTAAATGCTGGATCTTCTTCATGTAGAAGAAGGATCAAACATTCTCAAAGTTCTGTGAGTTTAAAGCATTGGTGGAGAAAGAGTCAGGGAAACAAGTGAAGGATCTGAGGAGCGACAATGGTGGAGAATACATCTCTAATGAATTCAAAGACTTCTACAACAAAGAAGGAATTCGAAGAGAACTCATAGCACCTCATAACCCACGAAAAAATGGGGTCGGGAGAGGTAGAACATAACGATTGTGGGTGCATTTGTGGGCGGAAGCATGCAACACTGCAGTTTATGTGCAAAACCGTTGTCCTCATAGAATACTTGGCATGAGTACACTTGAAGAATATTTTATTAGTAAGAAACCTGATGTTTCTCATTTTAAGATTTTTGACTCATCTATTTTTGTGCATGTGACCAAGAACGCCAGGGAGAAGCTGAAGCCGACTGCTGAAGTTGGGATGTTTTTGGGGTACATAGAAACACCCCATAATTATCATGTGTATTTTCCTACTTATGCGATGTGATATAAAATTCGACGAGGGGAAATCCATGCAGTTGTCGCTTGAGAGGGAGCTAGACTTGCATGCAGAGGAGGAACTGCTGGTTCCCAGAGATGAGTCTCAAGATGTGGATCAACCACATGAGGAGGTTCATGCAGTGGAGGAAGCCACTCATGCAAGGCCATCCATCAAAAATGGAAGAAAGCACACCATGAAAGCTGATAGATTGAGACTAGATGCTGCACAGAATGTAGGAGCCCCTACTTCACTACATAGACAGAGACAATCTCCTGATCGATTTAATAGATACATCGCTCTCATAAGAAAATGTATTGTGACTGAACCATATTCATTTCAGGAAGCAGTGCAGGATCCTACTTGGGTTTATGCAATGGTGGAGGAGTATGACTCCATTGTAAAAAATAGTGCATGGGAAATTGTCCCAAGACCAGTCGACAAATCAGTGGTAGGTTCGATATGGATCTACAAGGTAAAGAAAGTTGCTGATGGGAGTGTGGAGAAATACAATGCCAAATTTGTGGCCTGGGGCTTCTCACAGATCGAGGGGATAGATTATGATGAGACCTTTTCACCTGTCGCAAGGTACTCTTCCATAAGAATCATCTTTTCACTCTCAACATAGATGGGCTAGCGCATTCATCAGATGGATGTAAAACCTACGTTTCTCAATGGGATCATTTAGGAAGAGGTGTACATAGAGAAACTTGAAGGATTTGAGATCTTCAACAATGAGTCACATGTGTGCTGACTCAAAAGAGTGTTGTATGGGCTGAAGCAAGCACCCCGTTCTTGGTATACTCGGATATATAGCTATTTCACCGGACTGGGCTTCACCAAAAGTGAAGCAGATGCAAACCTATACCAAATTGTGGTGGAGGGTAAGATTTTAATCATTGTTCTTTATGTTGATGATTTAATACTAACTGGTGATGAGAAAATGATATACTCATGCAAGGAGGACCTTGCAAAGGAGTTCAATATGAAGGATATGGGCCTCCTTCATTATTTCCTTGGATTGAAAATATGGCAGCGAGATGGTGAAATTTTTGTGTCTCAAGACACATATGCAAGAGAGATACTGGGTAAGTTTCACATGGAGGGCTGCAAACCCATGGATACTTCTCTTCAGAGATTGTGTGCATCGAAATATCATGTTGCTTCAGTACATTCCTATGGAAGATCAAGATGCAGACATTCTGACGAAGGCTCTCACCATGAGCAAATTCGAATACCATAGAAACATGATTGGGGTGAAGGATAATCCCTTTATTGTTGAGAGGGAGTGTTGAGATTCAACAATAAGATCCTAGTGAAAATTATGCACCTACACTAGGATGGAGCCTCAGTCTATTTTTTAGGTGGAAGTCTATTTTTAGATGATGAACAAATTCTATTTATAGATGATGTCTATTTATAGATGGTGAAAAAATTCTATTTATAGATGTATGTCGACTATTATTATCCCTTAATAATAGCTGGACAATAAATATTAATCTATTCTCAATGAGCACTTGGATACAATTAATGGAAGTGGAAAATTAATTAGCTATAGGAAATTCAAGTTCAAAGGTTGGTTGGTGGGACATGCAAGTTGAATTAGTTGTAACTGAGTGATTCAAAGTTGTAACAGAGTTGGATGTGTAGTTATGTGAGTTGTAATGTAGTTTAAGTCAGTTAAGTGAGTTAAGATCAGTTGTACTAGTTGTAACTGAACTTACATTAGTGAGAGATCATTGAATTAATTATTAATTAATTCACAATCAATGATCTCACATGCAACTGAATATTTACCACTATTAACTACATGCATGTCAGATCCAGTGGAGACCTAGTTGAGATAACAGGTGAAAGGGACAGTTTGAATATTAGTTGTGACATTAGTGAGTGCAATCATGTAACCACACACACATTGGATGTTCCCATGAGGAATGTGCAACCTAGGTAAGAGGAATTCATTCATTGCAGGGATTTCCATTAGTAGGGATTGTGCAGAGGAGGTAGGCTGTCTGGAAGCAGTAAATTGGCACATGAATTTGTCAATTTTTGTATGACAGTGTGAGACGATTGTATATTGTACTAAGAGATATTGGATTAGAGTTTTGTATGAGATTTTTTCATGATCCATGATATATACATAATATATGATAGTGGGTTTTTAAGCTTTATGCTTTCCCGGTAAAACATATGTGTTATGTGTGATTGATCTTTCTTCTTGATATTGCAATTGGCGATCATGTTTTAAATTCCACAAGAATATTAGTAGAAGCGATTCTGTATTTAACAGTGGCATATAATTGTTATATCAGGAGAATCCAGGCAATACATAATTTGTATTAAAATTTCTACATGGTATCAGAGCGTAGAAGATTCCAGAAGTTGAGTTTGTGATCGGATAAAATTCGAATTTGCAGAAATAGTTTCTTGGTGCTACAACTGATTCAAGATCGAAATGGATTTTAATGGCTTGAGGTTAGAGTATGCACTCGAGGGAAACTTGAACTACATTTCTTGGAAGGACAATATGGAGGTAGCACTCGAAGACAATGGCTTGAAGGAATTCATTGACAAAGATGTTCCTAAGACAGATGCTCCAGACACTACAAATCTTGATGCATGGAAAAAGAAAGTGGCAAAGGCGAGGAGGATCCTATTGGAGGGAGTACGAGACCACATTGTCTCAAGCCTCCATGGGAAAGTCACACCATATGCAATGTGGAAGACTTTGACGGATCTATTCCAAAACAACAACAACCATAGGAAATTGACACTCAAAGATAAACTCAGGAAGATCAATATGGAGAAGGGCGACTCCATTCCAAAAAATATCACGAAGTTTGTCCAATGTCGAGATGAGGTGGGGAGTGTGGGAATAATAGTCGTTGATGATGATTTGGTGAGATTGGATCTCCCAAGACTTCCCAAGAGTTGGCACAGTTATCAAGACTCTGTCAATGGAAGGGAAAAGTTTCCAGATTGGGAACAACTATGGTCGGATCTAGTGCAGGAGGAGTTCATGCAGAACACCAGAGATGGCTCTTCATCAAAGAATGATGATGAAGAGGATTGTGATTTGGATACCAAGGAAAGGAAAGGGAAGGGGAAGAAATTCCATTCAAAATCTGAGTCTAAAGGCAAGACGCTAGATTTGTCCAAAGTGAAGTGTTTTCACTATCACGAACATGGGAATCTCGCTACTAACTGTTCGCAGAAGAAGAAGAACAAGAAGATTGCTGGAGCTGAATATGGTGAGGCCCTTGCCTCACAATTTGAACTCGACTTCTCCTTGATCACATGCATGGCGTCAAGTGCATTGGGATCGGTGTGGTATTTGGATAATGGCTCTTCCTTCCACATGACGAGAGATAAGGATCTTTTCAGTGACTTGGAGGAGACAGATCTCAAAATGCATATAGAGATGGGTGACGATGGACGATACAGTGCAACTGGAATTGGTACCATTACCTTTTAGAGGGAGTCAGGTAAACCATTTTAATTGAAATATGTTATTCATGTTCCAGGTCTGAATAAAAACTTGGTCTCAGTCGCAATGTTGGAGGACAGAGGCTATGATGTTGTTTTTAGCGATGGAAAAGCCTTCCCGTGACATAAAACAATGGGTCAAGTGAAGAAGATAGGGATTCGAGTTAAGAATCTCTACAAGTTGGAGGTAGATGGCTGCGCTGCCATGATGGGCAAGGCATAAAAAGTTGTGAGATGGGATGAGGGAGAATTATGGAACATGCGATTGGGCCATCTTCATCATGGAGCCTTGAAAATCATGTAACAAATATATACTGGACTTCCAATGGGAACACTTTCTTAGTTAGATCAGTGCAAGGGTTGCACCATGGGGAAGTATGTAAAGTCCAACTTTCACGAAAAGGAGAACCGTGCTTTGGTGATCCTGGAGATAATTCACACAGACGTGTCTGGACCATTCTTGGTTGCTTCAACAACAAAACATAAGTATTATTTTATTTTTGTTGATGACTTTTCTCATAAATGATGGATCTTCTTCATGTAGAAGAAGGATCAAACATTCTCAAATTTTTGTGATTTTAAAGCATTGGTGGAGAAAGAGTCGGGGAAGCAAGTGAAGGCTCCGAGGAGTGATAATGGTGGAGAATACATCTCTAACTAATTCAAATACTTCCGCAACAAAGAAGGAATTTGAAGAGAAATCATAGCGCCTCATAACCCACAACAAAACAGGGTCGTGGAGAGGAAGAATAGAATGATTGTGGGTGCAACACGAGCGATGTTGCATGATCAGGGCCTACCAATGCATTTGTGGGCAGAAGCATGAAACACTGCGATTTATGTGCAAAACCGTTGTCCTCATAGAGTACTTGGCATGAGTACACCTGAAGAAGTTTTCACTAGTAAGAAACTTGATGTTTCTCATTTTAAGATTTTTGGCTCATCTATTTATGTGCATGTGACCAAGAATGCCAGGAAGGACCTGGAGATGACTACTGAAGTTGGGATATCTGTTTATCTTCTTCCATGATCCTGACTTGATGATATCCTGAAAATCCATAAGTGAAGGAATAAGATTCCTTTCCAGCCACATGATCTAGTACTTCATCACTGAATATAGTAGGGAATAGATCATGCACACATGATGAATTCAAACTCTTGTAATCCACACAAACCCTTATATATTCAATGCCTTTCTTGCTCTGTATGAAAATATGACTAATCCATTCGGCGTCGTCCACAGGAAAAATTAACTCAGCTGCAAGGATTCTGTTGATATCCTTCTTAACCTTTTATTTGACTCTAGGGTTCATGAAATATGGTCTATGTTTGACTGACATAGCATCAGGCTTCAACTCAATCTTCATTTCTCCCAAGTCTCCTTTAATTCCTTTAAGTTCTAAGAATCTCTTCGGGAACAAATCCTCATACTCCCGCAACAAAGAATGGATCTTTGTCATGGTTTGTTCATCCCAATAATCCATTATAGAATCCATATTAGGATTCTCCTCACTCCCAATGTTCATCTTCCGCAACTTCATAGGATGCGAATATGAACTACTGGCATTACCTGATAGAGTGTTTTTAACTTCTCTTGTTCCTACAGATTCCTTGAAGGTTAAATGTCTAAGTTCTTCCAAGTCTTAAGAATATTTAGGATCCTTGTCAACCTTTATATAGGCCATATGTATTCTTGTAGGGGAAGGGTAAAAACTATATTGAAACCAATCTTCATGAGAGTACTTGGTCTTGAATTCATGAGTAAATATCATTTTCTTTATTTTGCTGTAGTACAACTGTGATTTATGAAGACTTTCCAAAAAAGGATAAATAATGACATAATTGTTCTTCCAATACCTTCCAACATGCATTTTGTCTTCTGGTCTCCTCATGCACATACCGGGATTTTAGAACTATCCCTAGAGAATGAAAGAATTAGTGTGCCCATAATTGAGAATGAAGTTGCACAAATTTCCATACCTTAAGACAATTCTCAATGTGCTCAACTGGATTAGATAAACCATCATATATATCCAACGTTAACATTTGACTCTTCATCCTTCGATATCGATTTTATTGGATGACTTGCGATGGAGGAAGGAAGCGATGTTGTATGGAAAGTCTAACCTCATCCTAGGAAGAAAGCGTTCCTTTATGGGTATCCCACCATCTAGTTGGGGAAGACCTCAAAGCTATGTCAAGTGTTGAAATTATCTACTCTGTCGCAACCCTATGCTCCATATCAATGAGAAAAATGTATATATCAGAGGCACCATCATATATTGGATAATCATTTATCTCTGCCCCAATCCACCTTACTGATATAATAGTTGTGAAATGTCTTCAAAATTTCTCATACCAGCTTTGCTGCCAATTATTGAATGCTGCTTCATAATATTCATCTACATACTGAACACTCCTCCAAATAACTAGCCCATATACGATGGGGTTAATGTAATAAGCTTGTTTCCCCGTAGTCAGAGTATACAACTGATCAATCACATCGATTTCCATATTATGTTCTATAGGTTCAGTGCACCATGGGAATTGATATGGATCTAAAGGTTGAGTGACCTTCATACCATCATCCTCAAAATTCATGGTTTCCCTTTTAAGATCAATGGCAACATAGTTTTCATAATCCCAATCAATTCCTAATAGATATGGATATGGGTCCTTCTCTCCCATTATTTCAATGACTTCAAAATCAACTATTGTTTTGACACCGACCAAATATACTTCAACATTTTGTAGCCACCCTACTGGATAAATGTAATACTGATTTTCCATCCACAACTGAATAGGAGAGTAGACAAACTTGGGTTTTCCCATTGCCTCCCAAGTCTTCTTTGGAAATATATTTTCATTTGAGTCTAAGTCTAGTATAAAATTCCTGATCTCATAGTCATCAATATGAACATTCAATATGAATTCTCTTCTAGTCCTCCTCTTTCTTCTCTGTACCCTACTTTCTTTCATTTCTGGAAGGTTAGTAGCAATAATATCTTCTATGTTTCCTTCAACTCCCAAGGCCACTTTGATTGTATTTTGCAACTTCTCATTAAGTTTATCATCATCTAATGTGTCAGAGAATACATGAAGCCAAAGATCAACAAATTTCTATGAATTACCCAAAGAATCCATATAAACAAATGAATCCCTCACGATCCTTGGATGATGAATATTTGACTTGAAACTAGGTTCCACAACCTCAGGTGTTGAGAGACTAGGAATATGTCTGAATATTTCTACTTCATTCTTAAATGATTCCTTTTGCTGAACAAGATCATACTTGGAGTTTTCTAGTACAACCTTCTGAGTCTTGGTCTGATGATGAATCTCTATATCATCATCAGTCTTCACTCCTCCCGTAGTGACAATATTAATATTAGTCCCTCTTATATCAATGACTGATATGGGTTCATAATTCATCATATTGGGTCCTCTCTACCTAGCACAATCTTCCCATTTAACAATCAGATAAGGACAATCTTTGGTAGCATGAGTATTATTACTCTAGTGTGCACACCAGGGTCTTCTTGGAAATGGAAAATATCTATCCAAATGCCCTTACTCATCGCAATTGTAGCATTGAACTAGTCCTATTACACCAACTCATCCACTCTTGTATCATTCTCCACCTCTAAACCCTTGAGGTCCTTCATTTACTCTGAATGCATATCAATCCAACCTTTCTACAAGAGCATCCAGAGCATGACATTTATTGTTAGTATGAGTAGGCAAACCACATAACTCACAATACACTGTATTAAAAGTAGCCATATACTTCTATAGAATGGGGAAGTGTCTTGGAGAATTCCCGTGGCTTCTATAGATCTCACAATAATCATTAGTCTATACTCCTTGATTATTTGAAAATACATGATATTGAATAGGCCCATGAAATGGTGTTATAAAAATGACTTGCACAACTCCTTTTAATGTCCCTACTGGAGAATGAACCATTGGCATGCTAGAGGGCCTTTATCCTCTCATTCTTGGACATTCAGTCACCATATTCCCTTCTGTATAACATCCTGTACACCATACTTGCATTCGACTTTCCTTATGAAGGGTTAACTCGTGTATCTTCTCGGTTAACATAGATATATAAACCTGCAGTTGCAAAATATTGGCATCTTCAGGGGGTATCATAATCCTTAAGCCTTCTGGATAACCTGTCATAGCCTCAATATTCATGGCTTTCTCCAATGATTCACCTAGAGATTTTATTCTCTGTTGAGTCAAAGGGATGTAGGTTAAAGGTATCAACAATTGAATGAACCATTCTGTTTGATGATATTTGTGAATAGGGTTTTCCAACATCCCTATTTCATATTTAAATATTTGAGTGTATTCCCATGCAGACTCCCCATCTCTCTGCTTTATCTCATACAACTCATAAATGGCTTGTTTCTCTCACTATGTCAACCACAATTCTGCAATAAACCTCGGTCTTGCTTGAACCATAGTGAAAGATTTTCCTTGAAGTCATGCCTCAATGGTATTGATGTACCATTTGAGAGCTCAACCCCTCAAAGTGGTTTGAAACTCAACTACTTTGTTTTCTTCTGGAGTCCCCCATGACCTCTAGATGGATTCACATAGAAACCAATGTTGCTCAACATCCTCCTCTCCCTTTCCAAAAAACTTAGGGTATTAGGTAAGGGATCTTGCATTTTTTCCCCCATAGATGACCTTATAGGTCCTACTAAAATAAACCCACATGGTCCTGTTTGTGATATAACAACATAACTTGACACACTTCTACTACTACTACTACTACTACCCAATGAACTTGAATAACTCACAAAACTAGGAATGGCAGGAATTGTAAAAATTACCATATTTGTAGATGGTGCTGGGGGAATATGTGATTCAGGGATGGTTCCTTTACCTCCAAAAAAAAAATATTTGATATGGGGGGTCTCTTTCACTTGTAGTGTTTCATTTACCTCCTGATGTAATCTAATTTATTCTGACATTATAGGTTTTGATTCTCTCACGACTCCCTCTGAGGTTCGAGCTAAACATTCTTCATCAGTGGTGGCATCTATCCTTACTCTTCCATCAATTTCTTCTGAATATCCTTCCTCTTGTATGCTTCCTCCATAACACTCAACTCTCCTAATAAATTTATTTATCAACTGTTGACTGGCCATTTTTCCTCATCTCTGCAACTTCCACAACTCTTCTAGTTGTTCTCTATCATCACCATCTCTTTTGATCTTCTTTTGCAATCGATCGGTCTGCATCACTTCTTTCTTCATTTATTTCTGCCACCATCTTTACACAATTGAATACCTTCTTAGAGCTCATTCATTTATTTCATTATTCTCTTGACGATCCCCTATATCTCAAAGAAAACTTCTCGGTATCAACTCATGAGCCCTCCCCTAAATCACCTTCCCCTGAGCACAGGGGTTTAAGTTTCCATATTAATTGAAGGAATATGTAACATTTCTTATTCTACTAAAAAAACATTGATCCATAGATGGATTTACCACAACAATATTCCTTTGGATCCTTCTATGAATATTTCTTCTGCTTTCGAAAAGGTTTGATGACTCTTTGCAATGAACTCGATGATATAACCTTCCAAAGTAGTTTGCACCCTAAAGTCCACATCTCACGAGATCTAATGATCTAATTGATGAAGAACATCCATATTATCAATAGTATAGTTATATCTCCTTTTGACCCTATCTTTGTATTCTGGGGCTTCTTACAGTCGATCTAAACATTGTAACAACTCTTCAGGGAAATTAATCCAAAAGATCTCATACTGATCACTAGCAAGCTCTGATTGGAAAACAATATCATTCACAACCCTACAAATCTTGTGTTGCAACTGGACCTCCTACCTTATGAATGCATAAAACTTCCTTTCCCACCAGTTTGCAACCTCATACTTGTAGATACAATAAGGCATCCTCTAAAAAATCCCTTTAAATATCGGTCCCAGAAACAAAACAATTTATTTGCACAAAACTGAGACTAGGGTTCTCAAAAATTACCAACAAAAGGCACCATTGTAGTCTAGGAACACTGGCATGTTCAACCTTTCACAAGGGAAGGAAGTCTCACCCTAATTGTAGTAGAGACTTGCATGATGAAGAGAATTAAAGAGAATGAAACATAAGATCTAGGTCTACACTACTCATATCCATATATTAACCATTAAACAATAACATTAATAATATATTATCTAGATAAAGAGAATCAAACATGCAACATAAAAAAAAATCCATTTGCAACATAATAGATAAGCATACAACAAATTTTATGGCCCCCAAATCACTTCATTATATTAGCAGGATCAATATCCAAAAGCTTCATACAATATAGGTCTCCAATACATCCTTTTACGTAGTAAGATCTAATCCCTTATACCCATTACAAACTCAAAGTTTGTTGGGAATGCAACAAGACTACCAAACATTGACAACTTATGATAGCAAAAGCATCACCCTATTACCACACTAATCCATCAACAACTTAACCCCTTCCTCATTATATTTCCTTCTTATTTATACTTTTCATGTCTCAAATCCACCCTTTGCCACTTCCTGGATTCCATCTTCCATCGACGATATTGTGTTTTCCACCATATTCCAACTGGCTCAATATGCTTTTGACCTTTTCTGCTGCTTTTAGATTTCCATCTGGCTCGCAACGCGTTTGACTCTTTCTGCTGCTTTTAAGATTCCAACTATTGCACGACTTGTTTGACTTTGTCTGTTGCCTCCTTTATCCTTATATTCTTTTCAAAAGTGAAGGGCCCAACACCCAATATAGGATAAAATCTTGCTAGAAGGTGAGGCCGCTCTACTCTCTTTTCTTCAAATGAAAGTACAAAGAAATATACACTCTCTATGCAATTTCCTTCAACATTGTGGCCTACATGGATGCTAAAAAATCTCTCCTCCTCTGTTATGCTCACAAAATACCACTCTCAACTATTATTCTCAACTTTGGAACAAGATACAATGCAAAATAATGGAGCCCCCCCTCTTCATAGTGGACCAATATTTAACATAACCTGATAGCCACGTAGGGGTAGGGTTTTGAATTCCTCAACCCTCAATTGTGATAAGGTTTTGGACCTTCCATAATATTCTTGAAAGTACATACATGGATAGCCCCATATGAATGAGTAATGGGCACTGACGTGGCATCCTCTCATACCATGGTATTCAACATGGTAGGTCAAATTGTGGGAGGAATAAAATTTTCATATGCGATCTCATTGACGTGATTTTTGCACCGTTGGAAAGGTCTTAATGTGTAGAATAGTGTCATGGGGTATAATATTTTTCTAGGGAAGTTTTGACCCCAAAAATGATGTTTATTTATCAAAATGGCTCCAAAATATGTCAGACCCCAATTTTCCAAACGAGGACCTGCCATTACAATGACCCTCCAAGATGATTCCCCTATTCCCCCCCCCTCTGCAAAAATCAACATAGATGACAAATAATATAATTATCCAATCTATATCATCATATTTTTCAATGGATCTAGTTTATTTGAAAGTGATATATTAAGTGGATATATTGGCATCTCAACATACATTCTCCAACTCGGGGCTTCAAGTGTTGTCAAGTTTTTCACTCTTTCAAATAATTCTATCACCCATGTGCATGGTTCCCTTATATCTCTTTTTTCCATATATATATATATATATATATATATAATATGGTGATGGAGAGAACTCACAACAATCTAGGACTAGAAATTAAGGGAAGACCTTCCAAAATAATCGTAGAATATCTCCATGACTACTTACATCTAGAAATTAACACATTCATAATCACGTGGAAAATGATAGAATATAATGATATTAAATTTCAAAAGGATATTTTGAAGTCCATATTTGACATCCAAACTTGCATAGACACTGTAGAAGCAAAAATTCAAGTAAAACTCATAGAAGTAGAATGAAAATTAATCCAATGAATTGTTAAACAAGAACAAATTGAAAGAATGTTTCTAGAATTAGAGCAAGACCTAGAATAAGAGAAAAACCAATCTTCTAAATATAGTCATAATTCCATCACATAACTTAAAAATAAGGAGCTGGAGGAAACGATTCATTCCTCACTATATTTGAAACCAAATATTAATATCCAACCAATGCAGGAAGAAATGAACAAAATTCTTAAATTCAATCACAAGTGAAAAAAAAGATCTAAACATTATCATAATTAGTCTAGATGAGACAGCAAATGAAGATGAGGAAACCAAGTCCTTAGATATTATACAAAACATAATAGACCCTAAAAACCCAAAGATCTTGAAATAAGAGAGTATTGCTAAAAACATCGAAGGTAAGAGACATCTAATTTGAATAGAGGTGGAATTGACTAAAATGAAACTAAATATTCTGAGAAAATTGTTCGACAACATATGAATTCAAACAAAGGATGAACACCTTTAGTAACCACTCACACAACTAGATCAAATATCAACACATTGATGTTTTGATGTGGTAAAACCCCTATGGGGAAACATCCATGGCCCCAACCAACGTGGCCACTTGGAGTAGTTTATTAATGCAAAAGAAAAAGATTACAGAGAGATTTTACAAGATATTTTCTCCCAATCGATCATCGACAAATGACCCTCCATGCTCTTTAAATAGAGATAATGGACCAATAGAGTGCTAAGCCATGCATCAATGGCTGTTAAGATTGAGGAGAATATGAACTGTCAAGTCACTCTATGTTGGGAACATATTGCAACCATTAGATTTCCTAACTACAAATGCATACTAAAGAAACACACTAAGAAACATACTTCTACCTAACGACACATTAGACCAAGTAGATCTTAACTAACTCCTAAGTTTTTAAATATCCTAACATCCCCCCTTAAGAACAACTTGGGATAGGATTGAAGGATTTACAATAGTGACATGATAGGAGAAGGAAGGAGGCATTAGAGACTATCCCCCCTTGATGACAACTTCCTGAACTCCTAACATAGATCGAAGTTTGGAAAACTTCGCTTCTGTAAGATACTTTGTGAAAATGTCTACAACTTGATCTTCTATAGGGAAAAATAACACTTCAATAACTTGATCATGAATGAGATTTTTGATGAAGTGAATGTGTAGCTCAATGTATTTTCTGTGATGTTGAACTGGGTCTTTGCTGAGATTGATAGAACTCTAATTGTCACACCAAAGTTTGGTCAGATGTGTTGCTAGAATCCAAACTCTGAAAGGATCTGTCGAAGCCACAAGGATTCCTGACTTGCATTTACCGCTACTCAGTACTCTGCTTCTACTGAAGAAGGTGCAATAGCCTGTTGTTTCTTACAGGCCCAAGTGATAGGTCCTGAACCAAGACTAAAAACATAACCTGTAGTAGACTTCCGATCATCAGGGTCGCCGACCCAATCTGAATCAGTGAAACCAACCTATAAAGGAGTCCCCCATGAACTGTAATGTATTTCACACTGAACTATACCATGGACATAGCGAAGTATCCTTTTAGCTACCCTCCAATGGATTTCATGGGGTATTTTCATATACTGGGAAATAAGACCAACAAAAAAGGAAAGATCATGATGGGTAGGAGTCAAATATAAGAGGATACTAACTAACTAATGATACAAGGTGGCATCAACTTCAGGAGAAGTACAGGTGGAAACAAGATTGACTCCAGACTGGAAGGGAGAAGGGGATGGTTTACAATATTCCATGTGAAAGCGACAAAGAAGGTCACAAGCATACTTAGACTGGGAAAGAAAAATTTATTCATTGGTTTGAAAAACTTGGAGGCCAAGGAAATAGTGAAAAAAGCCTAAGTCTGTCATTTCAAATTTCTTCTTAAGGCTGGTTTTCACATGGTTTAAAAGTTTTGAGTCATGACTAGTAAGGATACAATCATAAACATAAAGGATAATGATTATGATATGGCTTCCTAATTTCTTGGTATAGACATTAGGATCAGAATGACATCTAGAGAATCTAGTGTCAATAAGAAATCTGTCCATTTTGGCATACCAAGTCGAGGAGATTGCTTAAGACCATACAAAGATTTATTAGGGAGACAAACAAGGCTAGAGTCATTGTTGACATAGCCAAGAGGTTGTTCCATGTGGATTTCTTCTTGCAAATCTCCATGCAATAAGGCAGATTTAACATTAATCTGATGGACCTCCCATTTATGTGAGGCAACAAGGGAAAGAACAAAGTGAATGGAATTCATTTTGGCTATAGGGGAAAAAGTTTCATTATATTCAATTCCTTCAACTTGGGAAATTCCTTTGGAAACTAACTAAGCCTTGTTTCTTTCAACACTTCCATCTGATGCATACTTAGTTCTGTAGATCTATTTACATCTAACAAGTTTTCTTCCTTTTGGAAGAGGTACACGATCCCAAGTATCATTTTCCATCAAAGAACGATACTCTTCATTCATTGATGTATCCCAATCTGGATGATCTAAAGCTTCTGCAAATGTCTCTGGATTATGAGCTTTTGAAACTTCAGCCAAAAGATAATAGGCTCACTGGAACTGTGAACATGTCCGATGCTGATATGAAGGATCACTGACAACATCACCGACTGATTCTCGTGTTGAATGAACCCATCTAGAAAGCGGTGGAATTGGTGCTAGTTTAGGTTCAATGGACTCATATGGAGGAAGGTGAGTAGGTGGAGGTGGATTTTCATCCTCACTGTCATCATCTGAAGAAGAAACTAGAATAGGAACATAAGAAGGCACTAACACCGAAGATGGCTCACAGGCCAAATAAGGCACAATCGTCGAATTAGGCTCGTAGGCCAAAAGATTTTCATCAAATTTAACATATCTTCTAATAATAATTTCATTACAATGTGGTTGAATAATTCTATAACCTTTGACATATTCAAAGTAACCAACAAATATGAACTTCTCACCTTTAGGCTGCAACGATTTCCTTTTCTCATCAGGAACGTGAGCCCATGCTATATTGCCAAATACACGAAAGTGACTTACATCTGGTTTAATTTTAGTCCAAGATTCTTCTGGTGTTATATTTTTAAGATCCTTTGTGGGAGTGCAACTTACTATGTAATTTTCACAGTTGATGGCTTTCGCTCAATACTTTAGACTTAATCCCTTAGATTGGATCATACAATTAGCCATTTCTTTTAATGTGTGGTTCTTTCTCTCAACAACACCATTTTGTTGTGGTGTATATGAAATAGTGTGTTGCATTTGAATGCCTTGTGTAGTGTAGTAACTTGTAAAATTATTGTTCACATATTTGCCTCCATTATCTATTCTTAACCTTTGAATTTGATATCCAAATTGATTTTCTACAGGGGCCTTGTAGGCCAAAAAATTATCAAAAAATTCGCTCTTAAGTTTTAAGAAGTAAACCCAAGTACATATGGAAAAGTCATCACTGAAAGTTAAGAAATACTTGCACCCAGAAAAATAAGGAGAAGAAAGTGGACCACACAAGTCACTATGAACAAGCTGCAAAGGGCCCAAGGTGTGCCAAGAGGCACCTTTGTCAAAACTATCCCGATGATGTTTTCTTATAACACAACCGACACAAACACCATCTCTGCATGAAACAAGAGGAAGAAAATTCACCATCTGTTGATTGCATAGTTGCTGCAATGAGCGATAGTTTAGATGACCAAACCGCTCATGCCAAAGTTTTCTCAAGTCATCGCTATGAACAACAAAAACTGATGGAAAAGATGATGACCCAAAGTTGTCAAACTTGTAC
>JZKD02S2405275.1:141479-154679 GCA_000966675.3 Picea glauca | reverse complement strand
TTACAACTTGGTGAGGTGAAAACTCTATCGTTTTACCTTCACCTGAATGAGTGATTTGATATACTGATAGAAGGTTACAAGAAAGACTTGGAACACATAATACATCATTGAAATGGCCATTATCTATTTGAATTGTTCTAGATCCTACAACACTGAGAGATCTATCATCACCAACAAAAAATTTCTTGGTGTTACATTCATTTAGAGCAGAAAATATGTATTTATCCTTAGCCATATGATAAGATGCTCTAGAATCAATAAGCTACTCATCAGAAGAAGTAGAAGTTGCATTGAAGGAGAAACCAGAAGCAGAAAGTGCATGTCCATGAGAAGAAGAATAAGTAGTAGAATCAATACTGATGTTGTGCTTCTTCAACATTGCTTCTAAAGCAACCATCTTCTTGAAACATTTGGACTCATCATGATCATGTTTATCACAAAAATTGCAATGTGTGTCTGTCTTCTTATTTTTAGATTTTTCTCCTTTGCTACCATTAGGATCTAAAGCTATCTGAGTGGGTTTGGGACCCTTATGTTTATTTTTGTTGTGGTGAGGATGTCTCTTCTTGTATTCTTGGGTTTATCTTTCTGTTGGGTGACTAAGTCTTTGTTGGAGGTACTTGCAGTGCTGATCACTCCAAGTTGTACAAGCTTATCTTTCTCTCTAATCAAAGCATCACAAAAGGAATCAAGAGTGGGTTTTGGATAAGATTTCCCTAGATCCTATCTCATGGCATAAAAGGTATATACAAACACATAATATTCACTACCTAGCTTAGAAAGCATAATATAGATGCAACACTCTTCCTCCAGCTTTATCTCACATTCTTCACATAAAATTCCAAGTGTTTTAAACTTAGATAGATAGTCTTAAATGCAAGAAAAATTATTTGGACTTAAAGTTAGTATTTGATTTTCTAACTGATGTGCTTGAATAATATTGTGTTTACCAAACACAGATTAAAGCTTTTCCCAAGCTTCATCGAGGTCATCAATTTATTTAAGGTGGAACCTTAAATCAAGAGAGATGAGAATTATGATTAGTCCATGTGCTTCGTCACTCCTATTATCGCATTTGAATTTCTTATAAACATCAGTGGGTTCTTTTTCCTTTCCTAAGGTAATCCAGTACAAGCCTTTACTTCTTAATAAATTCTCCATATGGGATTTCCATTGGAAGTAGTTGGTGCTGGTAAGAAAAAGATCACTAGAAGAAGTCATATTAAATATGTATTTAAAAACTGAAATTTATGATCTAGATGGAAATATCTAGAAAATTTAGGTAGTTTTAAAAAAAACGACACCGAAAACAGACTTCGTATGTGAAATTTATGCCCTTTAAAAAAAAGGCATAAACGATAACCAAAGAACCACATGGTGGTGTAAGTTGCTTTATGAAGTGACCCACTTTTATAAAAAGAAGTGGGGATCACTTTTACAATGAAGTTACTTTATAAAGTAAATATGCATGCAAAATAAATATCTCTAAAATAAAATATTAAAACTACTTATAGTGATTCACTTTTATACTTGAAATGAAATACACTTTACAATGGAGCACGATTTTTTTCAAAAAAAAGTAATAAAAAGAGGCTTGAACTCAAGACCTCTTACTTAATAAGACAATTTTTAACCAAGTGGGCTAGCAAAACATATTGTATTGTTTAGAAGGAGGATTGGAGGTGTTGTTTTTGTTGTGGAATATGGCCTTGGAGAGCGTGCTCATAAAAAACTCTTTTCATATATATTTTTTTCACTTCTCGATGAAAACAAGGGTTAGATCTCGGTTAACTTACTCAGAAAATGAACCTTTTCCTATCTATTTCTGATTTGACAAGATCACACAGGGCACAGGGAAAAGAGCATACACAGATATAAAAGAGTAGCAACCTGGAAACAAATAATATAAAACCAAAATAATACTCTGCAAAAATTAAAAAAAGGTGTATTCAAGCTTTATACCTCTGGATCTAGCTGAAATGGTCGTATCTTGGGAAAAAAAAAACCTTTTCAAGTGAAACTAAAAATGTTCTTGACTGAAATGAGCACTCCAGATGCAATGAAAGAATCCTCTTAGCACATAAATGTCAGAAAATGGATATGAGGAAACTCGACTTCATGATCTCGATCTACAACAAGAGTAGGTCTTCAAACAATCTCTAATACCATGTTCGACAACACAGGTATTCCAACAGAGGATGAACAACTTAAGTAACCACTCACACAACCAGATCAAATATCAACACACTGATGTTTTGACGTGGTAAAACCCCTACAGGGAAACATCCACGACCCCAACTAACGTGACCACTTGGAGTAGTTTATTAATGCAAAAGAAAAAGATTATAGATAGATTTTACAAGAGAGTTTCTCACAATCAATCATCAAAAAATGACCCTCCATGCTATTTAAATAGAGATTATGGACCAATTAGGTGTTAAGACACATATCAATGGCCGTTAATATCGAGGATAATATGAACCATCAGATCACTCTATGTCAGGAACATATTGTGACCGTCGGATTTCCTAACTACAAATGCATACTAAAGAAATACACTAAGAAACACACTTTTACCTAACGACACATTAGACCAAGTAGATATTAACTAAATCCTAAGTGTCTAAATATCCTAACATAAACCTTCCAACTTAAAATGATCTTGTATATTCATAAATGAAGACCTTATCCCACAAGACCAAGCCAAACTTTGAAAGGAAATTCAAAAGGTTAGAGACGTTAGGAAAGAACACAAATGGGGTATAACACAAATATAAAGCTTAGGATCCTAACATTGAATTGTTAAAGACTCCCTTGAAGGAAGGGTTCTAAGCTAAGATAGATACTGATATTTTAACTTCAAGTTATAATTTAAACCCTTTAGATATAGAACAAGTTTCTAGTATAATACTAATTAAATACAAAATGAACCTTTTTTTTCTTGCAAAAAAAATCAATTAGTTTTATTTGATAGTAACAAAATTACAAGTGCATAATACCATAGAGTATATTTCCTTCATCCTTGAAGGAACATAAATTGAAGACCAAATGGTTTAAGGCTGGTTCAAAATTGGTGGTTGTTATAATCAACAACAAGAACAAATTACAAAAGTTCTAGTATCATTTACAAAATTTCTAGTATCATTTAAATATACATGGGAGCCTACCACCCAATCATTATCATGACCCATATAAAGTATGAGAAGCTTTGTGCCATAAAGGAAAAATAGAGTCTTCATAAGTCCCGAAGCATGTCAACCAAACTCTTAAATTATAACTATGAAAAAATTAGAGGTTCATTTGGGGAAACAAATAATAAGATTCTAAATATAGGATTCATGAAGATAGGTGGAAAAGTGTCCTTGTTGGGACTCCTTGATCTCCCAAATGCCTTCCTTAGATTACAAATCAACTTCCTTGTTTTTTCCCCTATATGTATATGTTCAAATGTGATGTGAGTAAATGTGAACTGGGGATGTTTTACGTCTTAAAAAATGGGTTGTAATACAAATTTCCTCAATTCTGCTTCTCCATTCATCCAATGGTCACAATTTGGGAGTATCCTATGACTTCAACATGAGTGAGTCCTTTTTCCTTAGCCATGAGTAGATCCAATTTTAGGATTCTAATCTCACTTTGATTATTTTTTGAAGGGATAGTGCCATATTTGAAACGAAGGGAATGGTTTTGTGTGAGGTAGATTCCCCCCTGCTCCTCCTCTAGTTGGGGCTCCCTAGGAAGCTCCATCGAAGAAGGCCCATGGAGTATGAGTGTTAATGATCAAATCAATGTTTTGTTCTATCTCGTGGACTCGTAAACCTTGAGTGAAAAATCTTAATATGTTCAAACTTTTTTAAGCACAGTTGAAAGGTTGAGTGTCCTTGTTTTCAAAGACATTTTCATTCCTTGCAATCTAAACACCCCATAGGGGTAGAGATTTAAAATATTTTGTCTCTTTATCCTTGTGTCATTTTCTTAATGCTGCTTCAATTGAGTCTCCTTGCCATTTTGAAAATAGACTTGTAAGTCTTTCAAATTATCCCCAAACCTATTTAGTGAAGGGGAAGTGAAGGATAGGATGACCATTTGTTTCTTAATCTACTTCACATAAAATACATATTCTCCAACCCTCATAATTTTTTTTTTTTGCAATAAGTCTGAGGTTAGGGATCTGTTATTCAGTAATAGACACATAAATATTTTGGCCCTGGAAAGGAATTTGTACTTCCAAATTACTTTCCACCACCAACATGAGGTCCTATCAAAGCCTTCAAGGGACAAATAATTATAGTTGAGTTTGGGTTTGTAAACCCCCATTGGTTTTCAAAATAGAGGATCACATCCTCTTATTCATTGTTGTATACATTTCACTTCCTAATATAGTCAATGTAAGCGATCCAAATTGTTGCATATCCTTCTTGATGTTTGGAATTCAAAGATTGCCCGAATGTGATTTGGTGAACATAAAAAATACATTTTGATATAATATCAAGGATGAGCGGTATACGTAGCATATGCTGGTATTTACTTCCCACCTAGGGGTTAAGACCAACATGGAACTTCTCTCATTTTCTAATCCTCTAGATTAACCGATTTCCAATATATTAAGGGGAAAGATGTAATGATGTCTTTCCAAATGATGGAAGAGGACCATTTTTTCTTATTTGGGGTGTAGATCTAGCCTTCAATTGAGAGATGGATGATATATTTTTCCTTCACCACTTATTCCCATAAACCCTTTCCCTATATGAGTATCCATACATTCTTCGATGCTAGGGATTTGGAAAAAAGGAAAATATTTTTGAGGCCCTAACCTCCTTGACTTTTTATAGGAATGACTTGGTTTCTTCAAGAGACCAAATCCATTCCTTTCTTGTCATATTTCCCCTCCCATATGAATTTGTAGTAGAGTTGGTGAATTTTATATGGGATCCCTTTTGGGATTCAAGCCAGAGACATTCAATAAAATGGAATTTCCTCAAGGATAGATTTTACAAGGCCAAGATGACCACCACTATGATATACCTGGAAAAATTATAGAACAAGCAAATATAATGTGCAAGTAACAAGAACATCAAATATAGAGTAAAAATATGGATTTGAAATATAATATTGATATCAAAGAAAAATTAGTTAACTTGCCTCTTCAAGGAGGAAACCTCCAAATAAGCAAATCTCTCTTACAATAATCCTCTACAACTTACAATGGAGGGATGCATTCTTTAAATACAGTTAAAAACAAAAAATACCATGGGCCAATACCAAGGGCCAATACCATGGGTTATCCATAAATACTTCCACTAACCAACCTTAACTACTTGTGGTCCCAGTAATAATGAGGATTGACCACTTATTACAATGACACCTAACTAATGAATAATTACGAGGGGTTAGGGATGAATCATAACATGCCCAGCCCTTCAAAACATGCCTTTTCCTCAAGGCTGGATATGCATAAATTGTTGCAGGATGGTAGCTAGTTCCCAAGTTGAATTCTCTGGAGATGTGTCCTTCCATTTGATGAACACTTATTTGATAGTTTGGCCCCTTAGGTGACACTCTCGCATGTTGAGGACATATTCGAGTTGCAACTAAATGGAGCCTTATTCATCTAGTCTAGGTAGGATGGTTTGAACCCAACAATTCTGACCCACCACTTTCTTCAAACATGAAACATGGAACACTAGATGTATTTTGGAGGCAACTGGAAGTGCAAGTTTGTAGGAAACTGAACCAATGCTTTTGAGAATTTGATATGGGCCATAAAATTTGGGTTCCAACTTGTGGTGGCCCTGAGATTTGGATGATGTTTGATTGTAAGGTTGGAGTATGAGAAACACCTGATCACCCTCTTGGAAGGCCCTTTTAGAGAATTGCTAGTCATCTTCTTACTTCATATGATTTTGGGCCATGTGGAGGTCTTCCTTTAGAGTCATGAGGGTAACTGCCATACCTTGTAGCAACTTGTCAATAGCATGGAACTTTGATGTGATTGGAAGATAGGAAGTTACTGTAGTGGGTTGTTGGCCATACACCATTTCATAAGGTTGAATTTTGGTGGATGTAAGATAATAAGTGTTGTACCACCATTTTTCTAGTGGTAACCATTGCACCCATTGATGTTGTTTATCTGAAACAATAAAATGTAAGTAAGTTTCCAAACACTTATTGACCACTTCTGTTTTGACATTTGTTTGTGGGTGGTATGTTGTGCTCATGTTCAATTACGTGCCCTGTAATTTGAACAATTCTTTCCAAAAGGTGTTGGTGAAGGTCAAGTCACGGTGGGATACAATGGATGTGGGCATGTCATGCAGCTTGAAAATATGATTAATGAAAACTTGTGCAACTAGAGCTGGCATAAAAAGGTGGGGTAAGGCACATAAATGTGCATACTTGGAGAGGCGGTTGACCACTACCATTATGACTGTCTTGTTACCTGATTTGGGAGGGCCCATTATAAATTCCATGGAGATGTTAGTCCAAATATAAGTTGGAATGGGTAACAATTGGAGAGATCTAGGGGTCTTGACAATTTCCCCTTTACGACATTGAAAAATATCACATTCGGTGACAAAGGTGAGGATATCCTTCTTCATACCTTCCTAAAAAAGAGAGCGGTGAGAATGAGCATAGGTCTTTTGTAATCCTGAGTGACCCTCTAGAGAAAAAGAATGCAACTCATTTAAGATCCTAGGGTTGAATATTGAATATAGATATAGAACCAAGCAATCCTTATATTTGAGTACATTGGATTTCCAAGTATAGATGGTGGGAGGGCTAGTGTCAGCTTGAAGTCACTAAATTATCTGTGAGATAGTGGGATGGGAGAGCCATTCATGCCAAACTTCATCAATCCAATGAGGGATGGGTAATGATAGAGAAAATATGGAACCTTCATCTTCATATTGTATGGAAAACACATCTTCCACTACATTGTCTTTTCATTTCTTATATATGAAATCATAATCATAGGCCAACATTTTGGTTAGCCACTTATTTTGTTCTAGGGATGACAACCTCTATTCAAGGAAATACTTGAGACTATGATGATCGATTTTGATCTGAAAACGATTTCCCAATAGATATGATTGCTAAGTGTGCACAACATGGAGAATGACCATCATTTCATTTTCATATGTAGATTTTCCAAAATTGTGACCACTCAAAGCTTGGCTAGTGAAAGAAATAGGTTAACTGTCTTGAATGAGAATTGCACCAATACTAGTGCCTGAAGCATCCGATTCAACCACGATTTTTTTTTTGAAATCAGGGACTGCTAAGAGGGGGGTAGTACACATGGCTTACTTCAAATCTAGGAAGTCTTTCTCGACTACAAGGGTCCACTGAAATGCATTCTTCTTCAAAAGGTCTATCAAGGGTCGAGTAATTTTTCCATAATGGTGGAAAAATTTCCTATAATATCCTGCGAGGCCAATGAAACCCCAAAGGATTTTCAAGGTCTTAGGATGTGGCCAATATTGCATGGCTTGAATTATTTTGGGGTCCATGAGTACTCTGTCATGACCGACAATGTGGCCCAAGTATTCGACCTCACTTGCCCTAAAAGAACACTTGGATTTTTTGACGAACAAATGATGGTCCCATAGAAATTGGAGTAGTTTGTCCACATGTTGAATATGGGAATCCCAAGAGCAACTTTCAAGAAAAATTTCATCAAAGAAAACCATAATAAACTTATGAAGGTATGGATTCAAGAGTTTATTCATGAGAATTTGGAAGGTAGATGGAGCATTGAAAAGCCAAAAAGGCACTAGCAAGAAATCATAATGGCCTTCATGAGTTCTGAAAGAGGTCTTCAAAATATTTGCTTCGTTCATCTAAATCTGGTGATAACTGGAGTGAAAATCCAATTTGGTGAAGAAACAAGCACCCTGGAGCTCATCTAATAGGTCATCAATGACATAAACAAGAAACTTATCCTTAACGGTCAATTTATTAAGGGTTCGAAAATATGGAAACATGTACCAAGAAAATTCTTTCTTTAGGACCATTATAATAGGGGAGAAGTATGGATTGGTACTTGGGAAAATTTCCTCGGCTTCCAATAATTTTTGCACTATTTTTTCTATTTCATTTTTTTGAGAAAAGGGGTACCTGTAGTGGTTGACTACTAGGAAGGAGAGGGTTGTTGTGATCATGCTCACCCTAGGATGGGGGTAATTTCGTGGGTATCTCAAATGTATATTTTAACCTAGTACAATATTTTACTGCAAATATACTTTCGATAAAAGAACAAAAAATATACAATGGAAAATACACACATTACACAAATATTTTTCCCCTCGAAATCCAAACTAGGAAAATCGACATATTCTATATTCAATCATAGTGATACATTGTTTACAATACAATATACATATAGGACCCAACAACATCCAAAACCCTAACCCAATGAAATGGATTAATCAACAACCCTACTTCCTTAACCGAAAATAGAAAACCATCGACAAAAACCATGTTTCGAAAAACTGCCCAACAATGGACATGAAAATCGAGGCGACACGAAAAATGAGGCAAAAATGCGACATGTTTCTCAAGGAAACATTTTTTTTCTCAGGGGAACTACCCTTGAACCCCCACGTAGGGGGGCTATCACCCCCCTACAACCCCTGAAGGGGGGGCCTAGCAACTCCCCCTCAAACCCCCCTACACACCTAGTGCAATGTGACAGACACTAGAGCTAGTCGTGCAAAGAATATAACACATACCCAACATTCTCCTACTTTTTGTTTTATTTGCATACATGGGGTTACAAGGTTACATAGTCAACAATCCAGGGAAACAATGCCCATGGATCCTCTACACCAAGAGAAATTCTTAGTGCTCACATATTTTTTTAATGAATCTGCAACATACTTCAAAGTGTCTACCTTCATCAGTAACACTTTATTTTATTCAACCATGTCTCTCACAAAAGTGATATTGAATATCAATATGCTTTGTCTTTGAATGATAAGCTAGGTTCTTCATTAGAAAAATTGCACTTTGAATATCACAATCTATCCTTACAACTTGTACCAACCCAATACCTGAAGACAATATTTGTAGCCATATTTCTTCCTTACTTGCATGAGTGTCTACCATGTATTCATCTTCTGTAGTTGAAAGTGCCACTACAACCCATCTTTTTATCATCCAACTGATTTCTCCTCCAAACAAGTTAAACACATACCCGCTTGTAGATATCCTCTGATCCAGATCTCCAACCCATTCTGCGTCTACAAAGCCATGTATGTCCAACACTCTGTCCAATCATGGTCTTCCTTGGTAGCACACTCCATAGCAAATAATGCCATGCAAATACCTAAAATCCCTTTTTACTATTGTCCAATGCTCTTTCCCTGGTTTTGACATATACGTTCTCAAAACTCCCACTGCATGTGCAATTTATGGTCTATTAAAGACCATTTCATACATCAAACTTCCAACTGCATTCCTATATGGATCACAGGACATGTCCTCCTCCTCTTCCTATGTCCTGGGACAATGATCCGCAGATAACTTTACACCAACATGAATAGAGACCTTGACTGATTTACATTCTTGCATATTAAACCTCTGCAATATTGTCTCGACATGTTTTCTCTGATTTAACCAGAGTTTCCTCTTTTTCCAATCTCTTTTAATTTCCATTCCCAAAATGAAATTTGAAGTACCAATATCCTTCATGTCAAATTTAGAGAACAACTGAGTTTTCACATCCTGGATAATATCCTTGTTGTTTCCTATCAACAACATGTCATTCACATACAAGACCAAATAAATCAAATGATCACCAATTAATTTAAAATACACACAATGATCCTCTTTTCTTCTCGTGAAGACAAGTCCCAACATATAATAATCAATTTTTTGATACCACATCCTTGGTGATTGTTTTAAGCCATACATGGACCTTTTTCAGCTTCCATACCAACTCCTTCTTTCCCTTCACAACAAAGCCTTATGGCTGCTTCATATAGATTTCTTCTTCCAGATCCCCATGTAGGAATGCGATCTACACATCCATCTGTTCTAATTCAAACTCAAATGAAACAACAACAGATAATTTTTTTATTATAGAAGTTAACTTGGCAATAGGAGAAAAAATCTCACCAAAATCAATTCCCTCAACCTGGGAATAACTCTTTGCTACTAACCGAGCTTTGTATTTCTCCACTTTTCCTTCTGCATTCAACTTATTTTTAAATACCCATTTGTTTCCAATGGGATTTATTCCAGTTAGAAAATCCACTAGAACCCAAGCCTCATTCTTATCCAAGGCTTCCATTTCTTCAACCATGGCCTTTTTCCAGAGCTTTCCATCCTTTGAATCCACTACCTCCCTGACATTTCTAGGATCATCATCAGTAATAGAAAAATAAAAATTTGAACACAAATCAGAGGGAGATACCTTTCCGATATCCTTCTTTATCGAACCGATCTTCTCAATACTGGAGTATGAGGATCTTCTTCTTCTGATTCTTGTTCTTCTGTAGAGTCTGATCCATCATCCTTTAAATAAAACTCTATTTTATCTGGTTCTTCCTTACTTGGTAAGACTTCCTGTTTAACAACATCGTTCATTGATCTAAATAAAACATCTTGAGTATACACAACCTTCTTAGTTTCTGGGTTCCAAATCTTATAACCTTTGAGACCATCTTTATACCCAATAAGGATACACTTTTCAACCTTCTTATCTAGCTTAGTTCTATTTTCCTTTGGAACATGAACATAGGCCTCACAACCAAATACCTTGAGATGTGTGAGATAATGTTTCTTACCATTCCATACCTCTTGTGGAGTCTTGTCATTCAATGTTGATGAGGGTGATCTGTTGACCAGGTAATATGCAATACCCATTGCCTCTGCCCATAATTCTTTTCCTATCTCGACACCACTGAGCATGCACCTTGCTTTTTCCATCAATGTCCTGTTCATCCTTTCTGCTACTCCATTTTGCTGAGGTGTACATGGAGTAGTTTTCTGCCTCTCTATACCACACTTCTTACATAATTCTTCAAATTCATTCTCGTTGAACTCTCCGCCATTAAATATCCTCAACACCTTAATTCTTTTCTCTATTTGATTCTCAACAAGAGCCTTAAACTGTTTAAACCTGTCAAATTCTTCCTGAGGAAACACATCCAAGTATTCCTTGAGAAGTCATCTATAAATGATACATAGTACACATATTTTCCCAATGATGGAACCGACACAGGTCCAAACACATCACTGTGAACTAGTTGTAAAATTCCTTCCACCCTCATTTCACTAGAGGGGAATCTTACTTGATTCTTCTTCTCATATACACAATGTTCACATAAATCAAAATCCAGAGAGCAGTTAGACATACCTTCAACCATACCTTTATCGTGTAGTAGTTGAATACCCTTCTCTCCGATATTCCCCAGTCTTTGATGCCACAACATAACCTTTTCTCCAAAATATAGGATTTCTTTCTTCTTCAACTCCAATATTAGGAAAAATGGAACTATTACACCCATCACTAATAGTGCTTCCTTGCAGATTATACTGAGTTCCAAACCAAACTCCCTTCAACAACACCATTTCTCCTTGAACCATCTTGGAAGTTTCCTTTTCAAATATTGTTTTTACCCTTGCATCGTCCATTTTTCTTACAGAAATCAAATTTTTGGCCAAACCTGGGATGTAGAGAACACCAAGTAGTTTTCTAATCCTTCCATCTATGAGTCTCAACTTGAATTTTCCTTGTCCTATGATTCTGGTTGTCGAGTCATCATCTATGAAAACATTAGCTGCATCATACCTTTCATATTCACAGAACCAATCCTTGTGGGGAGTCATATGAAAAGATGCACCCGAGTCAACCAACCATGCCTCATGATATGCATGTGTGCCTGAAGAAGCCAAGTACAAATCCCCTCCTTCCTTGGAGGTATTTTCTTCTGCAGAAGGAGCTTCTTCAGATCCCTTCTTTTTTGCAATTTTGGATCTACACTACTTCTTGTAGTTCCCTTCTTTTCCACATCTCCAACATACGTTTACAAAATTTCCAGGATATTTAGATCTACCCTTATAATTAGATCTCCCACTTGAGGACTTAGATCTATTTCTTTCCCGGGAGTGTCCTCTTGCAAACAATGCATCTGTGCTCTGTCCTTCCATGTTCTTCCTTCTCATCTCCTCCAACAAGAAGGATGAGACCACTTCATCAAAATTTAAGGCAATTGTATTACTACCTATGGCCACAACCAGACTATCCCATGAGTTTGGTAAATAACACAATAAACTGATACACTTATATTCATCTTAAATTTTAATCTCAATAGATACTAACATACTTATCACAGTATTGAAGACATTCAAATGCTCTGTCACCAAGTCTCCATTTCTCATCCTTAGGTTATACAACTTCTTTCTCAGGAAAAGTTTACTTACTAGGGACTTAGACTGATACAACTTCCCCAACTTATCCCATAAATCTTTGACTGTAGATTCCTCTGACACATTCAGTAATACTAAATATGAGAGACATAATTGGATTGTGCTCTTTGCCTTCCGATCCAATTTTTTCCAGTCATCTACTGAAGTTCCTGTAGGTGCAGTACCTAGATCCACCGTGATCCATTAATCTCTATCCACCAAAAAATCTTCCATCTTGAGCTTCCACAACTCAAAACTTTGCCCATTAAACTTCTTGATCTCCATTTTTGAACTTGCCATTTATTTTCACCTGAAAAATCAATATCACATATCTCCCACTGTAACAAGGCTTATCACAGTCCCGAGCCAAACCCTTGACCACAAAGGCGTCCCCCTGAAGCCAACAAAGCTATGATACCAAATGTAGATTTTAACCTTGTACAATATTTTACTGCAAATAGATTTTCAATAAAACAACATAAAATATACAATGGAAAATACACACATTACACAGAGATTTTTCCCCTGGAAACCCAAATCGAGAAAACCAACATATTCTATATTCATTCATAGTGATACATTGTTTACAATACAATTAAATATAAGATCCAACGACATTCAAAACCCTCACACAATGACCTGGATTAGTCAAAAACCCTAATTCCTTAACTAGAAATAGAAAACCATCAACAAAAACCATGTTCCGAAAAACCTCCCAACAATGGACATGAAAATCGAGGTGACACAAAAAACGAGGAAAAAATGTGACACGTTTCCCAAAGGAAA
>JZKD02S2405275.1:128279-140166 GCA_000966675.3 Picea glauca | reverse complement strand
ATATAATGGTGTTTTCAGTCCCCAATTTTTTTTTTTTAACTCCTGCATAGTTATACTTCGAGTTGAATAATTCTGCAGTGTCAAAATGTCCAAATTCTTAATAGGAATAAATATGTAGGAATTTCGTAACCATAATGCAGGAGGCTAGGTTTCATGACAATGGATCTTATCTGTGCTCTTTCTGTGTTGTTCTTTTTTTGTTTTGTGTCTTTCCCAAGGGTCATGGTTTGTTTTAGGGTACCTACGGATAAGGGTTTTCCATGTGCTATAGCTCTATGTTATACGTGTGGGGTCGACCGTAGTACTCAACCCAATATCTCAAGGAACCAACTAATGAGGCTCAATCGTACCCTTAGCTGTACTACCCAATTACTTAGGTACTAGAGACTATCTTCCCAAGTGTTGTTCCTGATGACACTATAACAGTTAGACAACCAATCGGTTGAGCTAGGTGGGTTCCAAGAGGCCTAGGGAAATTCCATGCACATGTGTTTTCTGATGTGCTACCACTCGAAGGGGTACCAACAGGGGTTACACGGGTCGAGAATAGATGTGCGCTTAAATACCACTTTTATTTCCTGCATGTATGCTTCCCCCACTGTGGATTTGTGCACTAAACGATAGTACTCTCTGGTGTATCGATGTTGGAACACGTCACTACCCTGGAAAAAAATTTCACCAACACTTCCTTCCCAGGAAATTTCTCTTATACCACTTGTGATATACCTAGAACAATTAACAAAACAAGAAAATATATTGCGCAAGTAATTGGAACATCAAATATAAAGCATAGATATAATATTGATATCATATAAAACTTATTTCACTTGCCTCTTCGAGGGGAAATCTCCAAATGAGCAGATCTCTCTTAAAATAATCCTCTACAACTTACAATGGAGAGATGCATTCTTAAATACAATTCGCAACAAAAAATACCACGGGCCAATACCATGGGTTATTGATAACTACTTCCACTAACCAAGATTAACTACTTGTGGTCCCGATAATAATGAGGGTTGACCACTTATTACAATGAAAAATAACTAATGACTAACTACGAGGGGTTAGGGACGGATCCTAACAACCACAAGATAACGATCTATTGCACCATGAGTTTAATAATTTTCAATATTGGCTATGATCCATTACCAACACTTCTTCAGGTAGAAGTTTTATTTTAGGTGGTAACCCAAATACTTGTTGTTGACCTCAAAGGCTAAGGTAAAGAAGGGGAAATTTTGGGAAAGGTAGATATTTTCATGTTTAGAGAGACCCCAACTTATAATAAAGGACTTGTAGTTTATAACCATTCCCATGGTAGTGAAACATATATCAAGGATATATTTGAGCTTACCCACCATGACTTTTTAGCCATCACAAAAAATAATTATGTCATCGAAAAAAAATAAATGTGAAATGTAACACTGCTTTCCAATTAGGATACCTTTGAAAGTGTTGTTTCCTATAGCTACCTTGAGAGATGTACTTAATAATTTTTATACTAGGAGTGTAACATACCTGCTATAATCCCTAGTTTAATTAATGATTAATGTAGATATAATGTGTGGCTATGACCAAGTGATGTATATGTGAAATACATTTCTAAGTTTTAATAATAAAATGTGATTCCAGTTGCTAAGGGGACATGGACGGATATGGGGATAAATCAATTCAAAAGAGAGGGGAGGGTATAAGTGGGGTCCTAGGGGGAATTAATCATGTCTATTAATTCCACCCACATTCTTTAATTTTGGTATCATTATGTATTAAAATCTATTTTTGATTGAGTGTCCCCAAAGCCAATCATTGAATACATATAAGAGGGTGGGTGTGAGAATTCACATCCCATAGTTATTAAGAGCATGGGGGATGAGTACAATCAGCTTGGGGAAGTGTGTGAGTCAAGCAAGGAAGCTAAAGGAGATGATTTTCATATGGGAGTTACATTAGTTTTGGAAAGTCAATGTTTTGGTATGAATGCCAAGTAGATAATAGAAAGGAAGAGCTTGGAGCTGGAGTAACCATGGAGGGAAAATTCAGGAGCACGTTGGATTATTTTGAATCTAAATATTGAAGAGACATGTTTTTAGGCATGAAGAGTGAACTCCTATGTGAGTTTCACTCTAATAGAAAGTGTTTGCTGCTATTTTTCGTAGTATTTTTCCTAGTAGTGAGCTCCCTTGAGTTCCCAGTAGAGAGATTCCTAGTTACCTATGCCATAGAGATCCTAATAAATAAATGGGATTCCCGAGGGATTGAGATCGGTGAAGGGGTACATTACTTGGATTGGGAAGGTTGAGAGGAACATAGATAGTGGAAAATCAATATAGTTGTAGGAGAATACCATTGGGTTGTTGGATTTTTGAGCTCTGAGTGGATAGTGAAAGACCACCCTCTTTTTTGAATTGCTAGCCCCATCTTGAGGGTGATTTTCTTTTGATATTTGGAACAACAAGTCTATGGTTGGGTTGAATGTCTATCCCAAGTAGTTGGTTTCACATATGAATTAAAAGATAAGTGTTTATCTATTTATGCATTGTATTTATGAGTTAGATTGTTGTGTATTAACTCTGCTGTTGAAAAATATTATATGTTATGTTGTGTTGAGTTGTTTTAAGATGCATTCATGCCATTTTTAGCATGTTGTAGATGAATTTAATTAATGGTAATAGATAATAGTTAAATTTGGTTTTAATTTGTAGCTGATAATCTATAGGAAATAAATTAGAAGATTTTTTTAAATTCTATGTGTGTCTGCATGTAATGGACCTCAACTGGGCTAGGGAATCGTACATTATGCTATCAGATCTTGTAGTTCAAACATAGGTATTGTATGGGGTGACGAAAAATTCCAATTTGGGTGAAAACAGTGAAAAATTAGAGAGAAATACCTAAATTTGTGAGAAAATTTAGGTCATGTTTGTCTCATAACCACTGAAGAGGGGTTTAATGGAGTCAATTTGTAGAGTTGGAGAGTTAAAATTTTACTTGGAAAGTTGAGTTTCATGTTTTAATGGAGGTTGTAGAGTTGGGAAAAGTTTGATAGATTGATGGCTGCGATCACATCTGATTTCAATATCAATGACCCATATTAATTTTGATAAATTTAAAAACTTATAAGGTTTTTAGAGTTTGGAAAAGCCGAGCAGACCAACAGCTGAGATTCTTTTTCGACAATTGAGAAATTGAGATAGGTCAATGATTTGGATTCATTTTCAGCTCTTGGGTCCATGCATATGCAAGGATCTCAAGACATTGTGTTGGGGAAACTAAAGTAACTTCTTCTGTCAATTACAGGGAAGCCTTTCGAAATGTAGGAAAAACTTCAATGAACTTCCTAGTGATGAATTCAATTGTTGATTCAACTTGTGTGCCGAGGGCATGCTATTGATTAATATATTATGATATCATGAAAAAATCCTAACGTAGATTTTGTGTTTGCTGTAGGATTTCTTCATTATCATGCTGGACATAAACAATCATGTGCTCAATCTGAGTAGTCGATTCTCACATTATAGTCAATACCTGGTAGGTGGACTTGTCGCAAGATATTAGCTGGTGATAGATGGGTCCACATGCGATCTCGATGCAAGTGGTTAGCCACTTGAAATCAATATCTCTGAAACACTAGGAGTAGTTGCACCATCAAGACTTGGGAGATGTAGTCTAAAAGCTATGAGTGAGCCTTTCTTAGACAACTTGGGGGAGCAACCCAACCACTTATGTGTGCTGTAGAAACAGTTCAAGAATTGCACAATGTTGTTGGGGATATTTAAGTAATGATGCAACCTACTCCTGAATAGAGCTCATGTTATGAGATGAAGTGACATCTTACTGAACATCCATAGGGTCATGTTGAGGAGTAGGACCTATCTGATCTTTCACTTTTGCTAATTTATCTCTTCCTAAATTGAGGCTAGTTTCCTGAGGGACATTAAGGGGGACACTGACTTGCAAAATATGGGGAAAGGGGAAAGTAATACATTCAGTGCTTCTGCCAGTTGTAACAAATGGGTTAATATATTCTTTCTCTTTCAATATGAGTGTGAGTAGGGGATGATGGAGGAATGGGTGGGAAATCTGGGATAGAGGTAGTCTGTTGACGACTGAGTTCTTCAATGATAGGGGTAATATGTACTTTAACTACATGATCACCAGGATGGTGATAATGGGAATGGAGGACAAGAGAGGGGGGACAGTCCATGTGTGTGGTGGAAGCAAGGAAAGAGGGACTGCATCAGTGATAATGGGGGGTGTGGTGGATGACGAGGGGGAACCGATGTGGGGTTTCTTACTAGGAATTGAAAAATAAACCTAAGGAACTTCTCAAAGTTCCTTAGCTGTGAACATAGCCATTTCTAAAATGGATGGAAATTTTGGTAACTCATGAGTTGACCTTGGAAAAAATTTCTCTTCTTCATATTTCTGTTTGGAATCTAAGGGCATGTGTTGTCTCTTCTATGTGCCGCTAGAAATGGGGACATTGGTGATAGCTAGGGTTTCCCGCTGCGTAATGGATGATAACTGATAAGATATTCTTGAGGTATTCTATACCTTCTTGACACTCGGCCATGAACAAAACTCCTTTTCCAATGTGTCTTCATCAAGCTAATATGACAATGGGGGAGTGTGGAACTTCCGAGGATCGACAATGCATGGTCATACAAATGTGTGATCTCTATTCGTGCCAAACCAAATTTTGTTGGTGTGCTGATTGAGTAATTCCTATGGAATCCTCATGCACTGAATTTCATTGAATAGATCATTATACCACTGTAGAAAAACAATGTTTTTGAAGAAGACATTTATGTTATCTTTTCTTGCTTTCCAATGTTCAAGTCTCATAGCAATTCAAGGATCTGTAGTGTAGGAAAACTACCAACCTTGTGGTGGTTTCCACCACCACATGGTTAATGCAACCGACATATAACCATAAATAAAATAATCACTCTTATCATGCATTTCTACGCAATATTTTAGCATCTCATTCAACAAATACTTGCACCATTTCACTAGCGCTCCCTATTTAGAGAAGTCAATGAAATAGACGGCATCTATTGTGCATTTCCCCTTGGAGTAATTCTTCATTAATTTTCCTACAATTAGGTAGCATGCACGACAAACTTTATCATCATTAATAGGCTCGATGAGGGCACCGCCACCTCTTCGTCTGGTACCAAACCTGTAATACAAAGTGAGTTATCCCTTCTTGATGTCATGCTTCCCTAAGCCTTGAAAAACATTTGAAACATCTTCGACATCCACAGAGAGACCTATCAATTTTTGTATGTCATAAACATGATTTGTGTACTTTGGGTCCACCCATAATGAACCATGTTTCACTTAATTGATGAGGAATTTTGTGTGTCGACTTCTCCAGTGGTTCAAAACATGGGAAAATACCACAAATTCATGATTGTTGACTCCCTTAGTGGTACATAAGGAGTCTTCCATTGTGTGTCCACCTCTCCAGAAGGAAGGGGAAAATAGTCCAAGTATACTTCAACCTTCATCTGGGGAAATAGGTTCCCATTTGAAAAATATATGTTGACGAGCTAAGCTTGCTTGAATTTAACTTGTATATAACCTATAATATCAACTTGCATATCATGGACATCAACCATAAAAACAATATTTGGAAGTGCACCATGAGCTGTTTCAACATGAACCATGGATGGAGACCTACATTGATACACAAAGAGAATTAGAGAGCTAGGACATAGGTGCGTGTTCACATAATTCTCAACAGACTCCATAGCTAATAATTCGACTAAACCAATAGAGAACAATGAATTTTACAAGAAGAGACAACTAGGTTATAAAAAATTGTGGGGAGGTAACGTGGAATGGGCATTTAAAATTTTCATTAAGGGAAGACCACATAAATAACACATAATTAACAATGGACATGACCAATGAACACTAGAAAATATAATCAATGATTTGGGTAATAAAGGGAACAAATACCAACAAAACTTTTATGTGGCATGACACTCAGAAAAATAACGAACATGTCGACAGTTAAATATAAAAGTACTGACAACCTTTTCAACATTAATGAACTTTACTAACAGGGACAAGACGACAATAGAAAGGTACTAACTGCATTTAATGAACAATTGGAAAGCAACATGACAGTGACTGAAACATCAGAAATTACTAAATGCATAAAATATTTGACATAGACTCCTTGACCACAATGATGAGATTCAGGCTGGAAAAATTAACAGTGAAAACTAGACTCTATGGGTGAGTGAGAGTGGGACATGTCACTACTTTATTTGAAAAAAGGAAGCAACAAATAAAAACAAAAACCTACCTACTTTATTCACTCCCTGTGACAAGAGTTTTGCAAATCTTATCTCAATGAGTAGAAGTGTAGGGATTTAGGAATGCACCATTCATCCATCCTAGATTAAGAATACCATATAGTTGTGCTATTCTAGCAGCTCCCGAATCCTGTATTTATGTAATGATAAAGGGTCCTAGCCAGTGAATTTGTAACTTCCCTGGATGATTTTGGTACTTATTGTCATAAATAAATACTTGGTCACCTTAAGCAAAAGTCTTGGTCTTAATGTACCTATCATGCTAAGATTTTTTTATAGCCTTCTCCACAGTCTGATGAAAATATGCTAGAAATATGGCTTCCTCAACCTCCATCCATTCCAAAATCCTTTCCACAATAGATTCATCATATGTCATCTGAGTAACTTGCACAATGTATAAAATTGGAGTTATGAACTCAACTGGTGCCACGACTTCTCTCCCATATACCAATTGGAATGGAGTATACTTATGTAATTTCCTGGTAGTGGTTTGATAGGCCCAAAGAACAACTGGAACTCACTCATCCCAGTCATCATGATTAGCACAATAGACTTTAGTTAGTCCTCTCTATAAAATTTTGTTGAATTCTTCTAATGTACCATTAGCTTGAGGGTTATACAAACTGATTTTATGTTGTTGAATAAAAAATTATCGAGCAAGGGTCGGTGGAGATTGTCTCATTGATGAAATGGGTGCATTGATCACTAGTTAATCTCCTTGGACACCTGAACCGAGCAATAATGTTCTAGAAAAAAAACCTTACTACACTGTCTGTAGAAAAATCCTTAGTAGGTTTTGCTTCGACCCAACGAGTCAAATAAATATTTCAATGATGATATATCTTACCTTTGAATGTGTTCCTGGTAGATTGATGGGTCCTATGATGTCAACAACCCACTTATTAAAGGCATACACTGCTCGAACAAGATGTAATGGTAACTCATCCATGGATGATGGATTACCAACTTGATGACATACATCACATGATGTAACATAATACTTAGCGTCTTTGAATACATTTTTCCACCATAATCCTTCCTGAAGTATTTTTTCTGCAACTGCCTTCCTTCCAACATGTCCTACCACAACTCCACTATGAAACTCCCATAATATTTAGAGCCTTTCATGGTAAATAACACAACATCTAAGGATGATATCCAATCCCAAGTTATATAGCTGGATTGCGATCAATTGATAGTCTATTGCTCAGACCACTAAATGACTCTTTTGAGTTGCGGAATATCCATCAGGGAAGACACCAATTCTTAAAAATATGACAATATCAGAGAGATAGCCAGAGATAGATTCAATCTTGAATACTTCTACATCTAGGAGCTGGTCATCCACAACTCCAATGGTTTCTCCCGACTCTAATTGATATAGGTGGTCATGTCCAACGTTTAGCCTTCTAGGATTGACAACAATCTCAAAAGAGAATTCGTGGAACAATAAAATCCACCTAGAAATCCTCCCTTATAACATAAGATTATTGACAAAATATTTCAAAGCAGATTGGTCAATGAAAAAATTGAAATGAATGCCTAACAAATAGTGTCTAAACTTTTGCAGAGCATCAACCATTGCTAACCCTTCCCTTTCAGTGGTAGTGTAGTTGCACTCGATATGTGACAATTTTATACTATAAAATTAAATGGGATGATCCACATTCCCTTGGTTGCACAAGAATAACACCTAAAGCAATGCCAGAAGCATCAATATGTACATGGAATTCAATCTTCCAATTAGGATATGTCAAAATAGGTGCACTACTTAGTTTTTCTTTCCAAATGTTAAAATATTTATCACACTCAAGTGTCCAATGAAACATTTCTGATCTCTTCAGTAACTTCTCCATGGGTGTTGTTATACTTGTGTAACTCCTGATAAATCTGTGATAACATCTAATATGACCCAGAGTGGATCACAACTATTTGGCGGTCATTGGGGGAGGCATATTGAGACTAACAAAAAATTTCACAGGATCTACCAGAACACTTTTGCACACAATATGCCCCAACAAGTTTCCAAAAGGTACACAAAAGATGCATTTCTTTAGATTTAATAATATTTGTTACTGTCGACATTGATCAAACATCAACCAAAGTAGGCCTATGTGTTCTTTCAACAAGTTATACATTGTCCAATAATTCGTGTAAAATTCAAGAAACTTATGGATAAAGTAGCTGAAACCAAAAATAACAATCCTTGAAAAGATAGTTGGAGCGTTCTTCAGTCCAAAGGTTATAACATTATAAGAAAATGAACCCCATTCATGATAAAATTAGTCTTTATTTTATCTTCTTCCACGATCCTAACTTGATGATATCCTAAAAATATATTAGTGAAGGAATAGGCTTCCTTTCCAACTACATGATCTAGTACTTCATCACTGAATAGAGTAGGGAACATATCATGTACACAAGATGAATTCAAACTCCTATAATCCACACAAACCATTATATATTAAGTGCCTTTCTTGCTCTATATGGAAATAAAACTAATCCATTTGGCCTCATCCACAGGGAATATTAACCTAGCTGCAATAATTCTGTCGATCTCCTTCTTAACCTTTTATTTGAATCTAAGGTTCAGGCAATATGGTTTATGTTTGACTGGATTAACATCGGGCTTCAATTAAATATTTATTTATCCCAAGTCCCCTTTAATTCCTTTAAGTTATGAGAATCTCTTAGGGAACAAATCCTCATACTCCTGCGAGAGAGACTGGATCTCTTTCATGGTTTGTTCATCTCAATAATCCCCTATTTAAGTGTTGGGTTCTTTTTGTTGTAGGAAAATATCCCTGCAGATAGGAAGATCACCTCTAAGGCTTGACCTTAACCCTAGACAGAAAAGTGCTTAACGTGGACACTGAATTTCTTTCGAATCTATCTAAACTAACACATGAGAAGGAAGGATGATAGAAGTACCTGTTATCGACGTTTGTCCCTGCATGCTCCGAGTTGCACTCCAATTCTTTGCTCCTTGCTGAGTTCTACAGACAAAACAAGATACGACCACTTCCTATTCTATTGATATTAGCTTTAAAACAAATCTATCACTAAATGATAAGTTCATGTAACATCAGACACAAACTAGAAAGAAACAGGCCAAGCGTGTCATATTAATGAGAATAACGACAACAATACTTACAATTGTAGATGCGAATGCGACAGCTTCGTCAAGTCCCCTTCGTCTAACCCTTGCCTGAAAGCTCCACAATCTGGATAACAATAGCTTCACTGATCACTCTCCTTTGGCTGACTGTCAATTTCTTCCAAGATCATAAGTTTCCTATATTCAATTCTTCCTCCAATCAACTCCAACACCACTTATGAGATCATAAGTTTGGTGTGATTCTCCATTTCCATCATAGAGCCTGTTTATATAGGTTGATAGGAGCTCAACCTCTTGAGTTATCTTTAGAACAAGTTGGGAACCTTCTCCTTAGACCAGGGATCTGTTGATGAAACCAATAATTCGAGCACAACTGCTTCCTAATCTTGAAAGATACTTTCCTCATTCTCCTCAACGGGCTAACAACTGACCCAGATTAGGGAGCGCTCCTTCAGAAGGGGTCTCAGAGCGTTGTAGTGCTCCTTGGTAAGCCTTGGGGAAGCGCTAGCGCTCTCAAGATGAGCAAAACTCCTCCAAAAGGGGTTGGGAGCGTTATAACGCTCCCTGAAGCATGATAGGGGAGCGCCAATGCTTCTGGAGCTGAAGTAGGGGAGCGTTCCCCCTCCAAACCTCTGTTTCAGAGTTGCTTTCAGGTGTCAAGAGTTGTTTGTCTTCAGTAGACCAATTCTCTTCCTCCAAATCAGTCATATGAGATGTTATAAATGCCTCCTTAGTGTCGTTATCATAGCATTATGTCTGAACACCTTTTGCGACACTTGTGACCAACTTGCGACACTTGCGAAAGTTGATTCGACACTTACGACAATTGAGAGGGATAATGCGACACTTATCCAGCTGAGCAATTTTGACGTGTAACAGAATGCCCCCCAAAGTATGAAGTTAGAAGATGCCAACTGATAACTGAAATACTTTGTAGATGCTCAAGCAAGGGTATAGACTCGGAGAACCTGACAGAAGCTGCACACAAACATCCAACAAATATCATGAAATATTTCAAAACCCAAGGCAGGAATACCTATGCTTGGATGATTCAAGACTCAGCAGGATATGGCTGCCATAAAATACACTGCGGATCCATAATTGCATTGATAAAAGGGTATAGCCACCAAAGATACAATGTGGATCTATACTATGATGAATCGGACTGATCGTAGCCACGAAGGATACACAGTGGATCTACGAGATGACAAGACATAGCCACGACCAATACAAAGTGGATCTATGTGACAATATATGTGTTCTTGTCCAATAAAAACTCCTTCGCAGCCTAGGAAAAGCGTATGTTAAGGTGATGACTCAATGGCTCAACCTAGGGTCTTCTTACCAATCCCAATATGGTACAAATCTGCCCATGTGAATGAATGTTTTGACGTCGAACATGGCAAAAACCACTTGATTACCAGTCAATGGTGTGAACCGTTAACAAGTGCGAGGGAGATCACCATTAATGCCAATGATTCCCAAGGTACCTTAGTACATTCCAGCGAATGTGAATAAATGAGCTGAAGTCGAACACTCGTGGAATCATTCGATCAGAGGTCAATGATGTAAAACCCACTGTCGAATGTGAGGAGGCCTGCCATTGAGGCATGCAGGTCCCAAAGTACTGAATGGTTTCTAAGTCTAATCCCTGGAAAATGTGTTGAAGTCGACATGAATAGACTCGTCGAGGGAGGGCCTTGATGTATCCCCCATCAACAACACAAAATAGACATAGAGATGTAATTGGTAGATCAGACGGACATGGACTGACACAGGTTTTGAGGCAAGATATTTGGGATGGTTGACTCTCGAGGCGGATACTTCCCTTGAACACTGAGGCACGACAACAAAACATGACATGGACCAATACTATGCAGTGGGTACCATGACTTGCGTCGGGTGACTCAGAGGAGTGAAAGGAAACTCAAAGGATTGGCTCAGTGCAGAGGTTCAGCGGATTATGATATGTGCAAAATGACAAAGTGCCGTGTTCAAGGGTGACTCTAAGAAGTGCTGGATGATGTTCTCAAGAGACTACTTGGCTTGTTCCTTTCAATTTTTCCCCCATCCAGATAGATGAGTACCTCTTTTTGATTTAGTGAGCTCGAGGAGGATAACACATGCTCGATATAACTCACCTTCGGTAAGTTCCTCTTCCTTTGTTTAACGAACCGGAAGAAGTAAGGGATCGGTCCCATATGGGCCTGTCGATGTATGCTTTAACGAGTCCAAAGATAGAAAACTCGAAGGTTTTTCGGGATTATAGAGTTTGGAAAAATGCTTAAAAGAGAACTCTCTCAGTTCCTTTTTCGTACAGTAGTTCAACGAGACCGAAAAAGGGTTAAACTATCGCTCGCAAGATGCTCTTTCTGACCTTTTAATGAGTGTGAAAGAAAGCAAGATCACTCGACAATCTTTTCATATTTAGAGAGTCTGA
>JZKD02S2405275.1:113282-123766 GCA_000966675.3 Picea glauca | reverse complement strand
GAGTCCTGGAAGACTCAGTGTGGCAACATATGGAGGACCAAAGTTTCCAAATGAAGAAAAGGTATAAGGTTCCCCAGAAGAAGGGGTTCCTCCATTGGTACTCCCAGGATTCGATGCCATTGACACTGACTCGACCTAAGGTTCACTAAGTAAAAGAAACAACATACGCTAATAGAAATCTAAGAATCACAACCAAGCAAACGGGACCTTCTTTTGATGACCGTACTAGTTGGTGGTGAAATCCAACGTCGCGTGATCAAGTCCAGAAGGGGCAAGGATAGGGTGGAATAGTTACAATGGCGACCTGCTTAACGGACTTACGCCTTGGTGCAAGCTTCCACGCAATAATTGTGGATTTACCCTCCAAGGAGCCCGAGTGAGTTTGACCAATGTCTGCTCCAGGTACAGTGAGACTTCTTGTCACTGTCACCTTGTGTAAGAACCTAAATATTATGGCCACTAAGGTTACCAATTCACATTCAGCCCCTGGGCGGGAACAGTCGACAGTCCGATCCGAACGTACGGGCAGGGTATCAAGCCCGAAATCAACTAAAAGGATTCCACGCAGTAATTGTGGATTTACCTCAAAGTGATCCCCATAATACGATCCGACCACCACTCTCAGTTAAACCACAGAGGGTTAGTCCCCGTAGCTCACCCGAATGCGACCTCGTGCGTAACCCCTGTGTGAGAGGGGGATCCCAGGCAGACTTGTACGATAACTGGATTTACTCTCCCTAACTCAGGATGCTACTATTTGTTTTGAAAACTTTGGAGAGTTATGCTCACATCCCTAATCCAAAGTACTACACCTATTCTACTGTTGGTGGAGGATTCTAGCAAAGAAAAAGTTCTAGATGATTTTTAATTAACGTTGATTTTTAATGGCTGTTCTTTATGCAAAGGAGTGCATGGAAGTGAAACAAATGGAATTATGAATCTGACCCAAAGAGTGCATCAAGCATGATAAGCAATCATTTCCTTTCGATGAACATCTAGCTAAGGGAGAGAGAGAGTTCTTTCACTAACAAGCACGACTGTGGAATGCCCTCAAACGATTTTTTTTCTCAATCAAATCCTGATGTAATGCAAAATTTTTAAATGCCTTCTGATATGCTCAATCGATCATGAAGATATTATTTATTGTTTGCGTATGAATAATGGTCAATACGACACAATGCTCATCTTGCTAATTATCTTTCTTGTATGAATGAAAACCAAACTAGCACAAGCAAAAGTCACACAAACAATACACCCTTTCGTAGCAATCAAAACAAAAAAGTGAAAGAAAAGAAACAATCTGAGAAAAAAACAAACTTCACACCCAAAAGCAAAAATTGAAGAACAATGACCTTGGTCAAAATCAAGACAAAGAGGTCTGTAGGCCTTTGATGACCTTCACCAGGGTTTTTAACTCAGCCGATGAGAAGATGAGAACAACGTATAGGTTTTGAACTTCACTCAACAGGAAAAACTCAATGAAAATAGTGAAGAAGGATGCAAGATCCAATTAACAAGGTGCTTATTCTTCAAAGATGACAGATGTCAAGGCTGAAAAGGAAGAAAAATTGACTCACTAGATCACTCAACAAAAAAGACACAGAGGCAAACCCTGAAGCAGGCAATTCTAGAGGGTTTTTTGGCCAAAAAGAGGCTGGCGCTCTATTCCCAAAGGCAAGGAGCGTTATAGCGCTTTTTGGAAAGGTATGGGGGAGCGCTGGTGCTCTGTTAACACTAGGACAGGGGCGCCAGGGTCTAAAAGCTCCAGAAATGTCAAAAAATTCCAAAAAATGGTATTCAAACTTGACAAGTATGCTGAATGTGATAAGGTAAGGAGCCAATCAGCTCATGAAACTAATCAAAAGAGGAATAAACCAGATCTGAACAATCTAGGGATAGAACAAGGTCAATGAGGAGAAAAATCCAAACAACTGACCTAGATTAGGGAGCGCTTCTTCAGAAGGGGTCTCAGAGCATTGTAGTGCTCCTTGGTAAGCCTTGGGGAAGCGCTAGCGCTCTCAAGATGAGCAGCACTCCTCCAAAAGGGGCTGGGAGCGTTATAACGCTCCCTGAAGCATGATAGGGGAGCGCCAACGCTTCTGGAGCTGAAGTAGGGGAGCGTTCCCCCTCCAAACCTCTGTTTCAGAGTTGCTTTCAGGTGTCAAGAGTTGTTTGTCTTCAGTAGACCAGTTCTCTTCCTTCAAATCAGTCATATGAGATGTTATAAATGCCTCCTTAGTGTCGTTATCATAGCATTATGTCTGAACACCTTTTGCGACACTTGTGACCAACTTGCGACACTTGCGAAAGTTGATGCGACACTTACGACAATTGAGAGGGATAATGCGACACTTATCCAGCTAAGAAATTTTGACGTGTAACACTTTTTACCCCTTGGGTGAGCAAAAATAGGTCCCTTAAATATATAGTTATGCTAGCAAGACAACACATCAGTTTGTTAGTTGATTAGTGGCTCAACGAAATAGAGAACAAAAAAGAAATAACAAAGAAATAAAACTAAACTAAGCATGTAACAACTAAAATTGATTCAAGAAAGAGACACAAGAAATAGATACCAAATGAGACTGATCTTTGAATTGATAACACCTAGGAGAAATATGGGAACTTATGAGTCCCCTCTTTCTCCTTGGGAAGGCTCTTGAGTCCCAAAATACAAAGCTTTCTCTCTTCTAAAATTGGTTGAAAATGAAAATACAATGGTGAAGAATTGATTATTGAACTTCTCAATAAGAGAGAGATGCAACACTTTCTATGATTGCTCAAAGAATTCTAGGAGAAATATGGCTTCTCAAAGACAAATTGAACAACATAACAATACTCAAATTGATTCCTTTTTCTTTGCATACAATGGCCCTCTATTTATAGGAGAATGGTAAGATTTTTCCAAACTAGTTTCAAATGTGAATGGGAGGCATTTGGAGGTACCTCCCATCCCTTTCAGTGATCCCAGGGCGGAATTTGGGGGTGATTTTGGGTATGGGGGATATCTAATTCATCCTATAAGTGGTTGAGGCCCAACCAAAATCATCAATGCACCATTTCCACATCCATGTGGGTTTTCCAATTGTCAGTCATGCGGACTGTGCACTATGCGCATTGTACTATGTGTTATCCCATGCAGATGTGTGTGCATTGTTTTTGATGAACACACGTGAAACTTCAGAACCACTTTTGTATAGTTTTTTGCTTATCTTACGAAACTGAGTGTGATCCTTCCATAATTATTGGTAGTATGTTGTGCTTGTGCTGACTATTTCTCAATCCGTTGTCTGTGTTTGTGGTAAGCAATTTTTTGGTGATATCAAATGCCCCCTGATGTGTGATATTAGGAGCATACACATAGCCCAAATACATCATCATTTATTTTGGTAATGAAGCATTGTATAAAAGCACGAGAAAAATTTGTAGTGGGGGATGATGAGAGAAATCCGTTGGAGAGAGAGAGGGGACAAAAATATCTATACCAAGTATTCTCCAAGAAATATTTTTGTGTACAAACAAGGCGGGCATGCCTCATCCTTGTGTCATGAAACCATAAAGGGATAAAAATAACTAAAACTGCTGATGAAGTAGATATCTGTAGCACCCTTGGAGGCATAAAAAACAACATATGATGGTTCTGATGACTAAACTGGCTATGAATTGAGTGGTGAATGAATCCGAGGCATTGCTGGCCTATGAAATTCACAGGTCTTCGACTGCTACTGAAAATTGCAAAGGTTGCATAGTAAGATTCACCGTAACATGAAACTATGCTGGAGTCAAATGTCATGGGGATAAATGACATTAGAGATCAATGCAGATTCTTTCTGTGCCATCCGAGACTAATAATTGATAATAGAATGAGAGCCAAGATACTGCCACCTTCCTGGGTATTTTTTGATGTTGACACAGAAGGTGACGTGATTGCAAGAAGCAAAGGGCTGGAGTGATTCTGACAACGATGGTGTCAGAATTGTATTGATGATGATGACTGGGATGATAATCATGACTGAAGTCTAGAATATAGGGAATTAAAGAACTTCCCTTGGTTGGGGGGTGATGATGGATGAAAGCAACTGTAAAACATGGTATGATGTCAGGGGGACGACTAGATATGGGGTGAAACTATGTTGAATGGGTGAGACTGCAAAGAGATGTAAAATAGGTCAAAATATATTGATGGGGGAAATGGGTGTCTGTAATGGTCAAAATTTGGGCCAGGGTACAAATTAAATATCTTGTAGAGGTAATGAGGGAAGTAAAAATGCCCCAACCAAGGGCAACATGGGTTGTTGTGTGCCAAGGAAAAATGCCATCGACTGGGATGCACAAAATCTACGGTACTTGCTGAAATTGAAATATGCTTTATAATTACCAAATGAATAAATAATGGGGTTGAAAGTACATGTATAGAAATGAGTGACCTAGTGAAGTATGACTTGGATGGTATAGGGAACAAGTAGAGGCTAGTGGAGGGTGGGGGCCCCATTGGTTAGTTTCTGTACCGGCTAGATGAATGGAGGATGAGCTTGCAGATGGGAAAGTACTAGTGGATGAAATGGAGGGTAAATGATGATGGACATGTGCATGTGTTAAAACCAAAACCATATGATGTGGGATTCCATAGTGGTTAGGATTGCAAAATGATGAGAAGAAGTATGAGATTCATTCTCCGAGATGAAAAAATACGAGGACTCCCAATCCTAAGAAGGAAATAATCAACATGAGTGTCAATGTGATTAAGGGAAAAATCATGTGGGATGACTCATGTGGGGGAGAAGGCTAGTAGATGACATCACTGAAATGGATGGAGGTGAGGGTGCTACAGAGCCGCCCATAAGGACCCTAGGGATAAATGTCAGTGGGTATGATTGGAAATGCAACTATGAGTAGAGGGAGAGAGTTCATTCCCATTTTTAATATATAACTGAAGGGGTCAAAGGAATCCCACACATGACAATGTGAACGAGGCCATTGATGAGGACCTGTATATACAAACCAAATACCCGACGTGAAACATATATGAAAAAAATTCATATATAATAGTTGATTGAGAATTAATTGTGGAAAGGTGATGCGTACCTACATCCAGGGCATTAAAATCCCCCCCTGAGAGTCTAGAATGAAATGAGCAACTTAGAGTATCGTTGTGAAGATGATGAGGTTTGGATCCCGAAGGTACGAACGATGTCAAAAATGGATCCTAAATGATCTGAAATGGAAGTGAGGAAGTTTTGTGGAGGGGTGTATATATGGGCATGGGGCCTACATTGCCACCTCATTTGTACTTGCTGCTGTGAGGATATGTGAGATTTATTATTGGAAATTGGTGATCCATGTGAGAGAAGATGAGCCTAGACTTAGGCGATGAGAGAGACATGTAATCCCGCAAAATCTCTTGCCGATGTTATATGTTGTTTGGGGGGTATTGTAGGCCATACATATACATATATGGTTGTACAATATTTTTTAGGGTTAGTTAAGGAGGACCGCACGAGGGATTTTTGGATTCCCACGCATATGCATGTGAATTTAATTGATATAGCCATGTGCAATGTGTGGTTGTATCAAACATTTGTGCGTGCATGTGTGCAGAGATTGTTGGGTGCATGCCCATTTTGGGGAAAATGCCATTTTTGGAGAGAAAAGCACAAAGTGGAAGAAAAGATAACTGGAAGGAAAAGCAACATGTGCGAGGGAAGCATGTGAGGTGCGCATGCAAGGGAGACCTAACTACATTAGGGTTAGGGTTTTTTCAAGATATTATAATGGATAATAAGACAATAATATGTATAAGTAATACCTAGGAGGTCTAGGGAGAAAGAAAGGGGGAGATAACAAACAAAGAGAAGAGTGAGGAAGGCTATAACTACAACATTTTGTAAGCTAGTGAGCTATATAAGATTCAAGCAAATCAATCCCGAGGGTTAGATCACAAGTTGAGGAGCCTGGTGCGATCTAGTCAGCCTCACAGGGATCAAGAAGCCTATTGAGATTGTAAGATCCAAGACTGTAAACGTGCACGGCGTGATATATTGCTGAGACATAATAAAAGAGTTTGAGAGCCAAATATTTGTGGACGTAGCCCAGGAGAGGGTGAACCATGGTAGAACATGTGTTATGTGACTGAATGTAATTCATATCCATTATTGTTAATGATTAAATGCTAGATAAATGAATGAAGGAACTAGTTAGATCTAATATTTCACATGCATGGGTAAGAGCGACTGATTAATTAAGATGTTAGACTAAATAAATGAAGATCAAAAGGGACAACCACAAATTCCCACTTATTCCCAGGCTGCAAGCGTCTGAGTATTGCAGCCACCCATAGAAATATCTCGAGTGAGACTACGCAGTGCGCCCTGTGCACTGCGCTGCCTTTTGGTTAACTAGGGGGGCCGATAGTTTTAGAGGGATTTTGTTGGAAGCTTGTTAAATCTGAACCTGGGTCAACTTATGAAAGTAAGGTAATATCATAATAGATAAAGTAGTTAAGCCAAAAAAGATCCAAGTTTCAGATGTGTAGACCTTGATTCGATGTGCAACAATAGCAGGGGATGCCATGACTGGATGGATCCCACCGAGAGATATGCCCCCTAGGGAGAACCCCCCTGCTGGTGGGCATGTACCACAACTAGGATCACCATAGTTGATAGTGTGATATGGTACATGCATAACCTGATTTTGTATGATGCATAGGAGTCTATGAACTTCCATTTTGTATAGATTGAGGGTTTGATGGAGAGGGCCTAGCCATGGAGCTAAGGCATGTTGTATTTTTGTATCAAACACATATTTTACACTTGTGATCTATATATGAGTAGATCGTTGGGATATTTTAAGAGTATTATTTTTTTATGATATGGTTTGTGTACTTGTTTTATTTGATGATGGATGACTGCAACATGCATGTTTAATGTGATAAATTCCAATCTAGTACTTGATTTTCCACGTGATCTGCAATCTGATTGAAGTTTCTAGAAATATGAATAAATGTGATGGACTCAAAATTTTGTAATAGGAGTTTGACTTGCAGGTACTTTAATGAAGACATGGATCACATACATGATACAAATTTTTGAGCTGGTGGATGATGAGATTAGAATATAAGAGAATGTTGAGGTGAGGAATATGAAGTTGACTAGCCTCTGAGAGGAGACCAATGATGACAACATATTTATCTTGGTTATTAGTGGCAGGGTCGAGGCATATTCTATTGGAATGAAGCAACACATGGTCGAGGGTGTAAATAGCCTAGTCTACCGAAGCAAGATTCTGGGTCCAACGGATGGATCCATTTGTGTACCCAATGTGGTAAGTGAACAGAGGATTCATCTGTCGAAAACAAGGACAAAATATTAGGCTCATATAGTGAGAGATCTAAATCCAAAAACAAAGGCTAAAAACAACTAGGAACGTAAGAAAACCTAAGTTAAAATGGTTACCCTTAGGGGTAAAACTTATTCAAGTACAACCCATTGACCGGGTCCTTGAGCATAGCCCCTTCAAGGTGAGTTAGAATGTAGGCTTCCTTAGTAAGGCAATGACATATGACATAGGGTCCCTGCCAAAGGGATTCAAATTTTTCATGGCCAAGAGTATCATGGGCAATGTCGTAGGCCAACTCAAGATTGCCTTCGGTAAAAGATCGAAGGTTGAATTGATGGTCCAATATGGCTTTGGAATGCTTCTTAGCTACTTCATTTTTATGTAACAAGGCTCACTAATATTCATTGAGAGATTCAAGAAATAATTATTGTTTCTCATGTGGTGGTGTGTTGGGTAGGAGCCCGATCACAACAATGGGATTTCACACTCAATGGGGAGTACATACTTGTTGGCCCTTGGGTATGGAAGTAAGTGAAGAGTAAAGCAGAAAAGACGGAATGTGAACTGCATGGAAGACACAATGACTGATACTGGGTCGAAGTAAGCAGAAGAGAAGAAAAGATGGAGTGAATTAAGAGAAAGCAAGCTGTTGGATGAGGAGATCGAGGATGATAGGTCAGCAAGGAAGACGGATCGTGGACAACTCAACAAGAAGAAAAATCCACCATTGGATGATTTGGAGCACCACGTGAGAAGGAAGGAAAGATAGGTTGGCGAAGCCTTGAAAACGTGGGTCAAGTTGACATAGGGTTTTGGACACCTAGGGTTTTGGTATCTTAGGTTTTGACACTTAGGTTTTGGCCTAAGGCTGTCGGTGAGCTATTGTAATGTATAAATAAAGGTCAAGAGGACCTGGGATGGGTTGTTGCGGTTGTTATTATCATTGTTGTTATTGTTCATTCCAAGTGTTTTATGAGTGATGATTGTAGTAAGAGAGAGAAGCATTGAGGAGTGAGGGAAGCCTGTGTTGTAAGATCTTCAGCTGGGTGCGAAGATCAACCCTGCAGTTGGGTGCGTAGGGAGGGAAGATGAAGAGAAAGAGAGAATATATTCTATCTAAGACATAGATAACAACTGTATGCTTTCATATTAATATATTATAAAGCAAAGTTCTATGGACATAGCCCTAGGGAGAGGGTGAACCACATACATCTTTGTGTTGTGTGTGCTTGATGTTGTGTTCTCTTGCTTAAGAATATACTATTATTGCATTATTGTGTTAGATCTGATAGATAGTTGTGTGAAGTAGGTCTAAGCTGGTAATTGATATCTAGATGCTGTGTTGTTCTTGTATTAGATCCACTTTGTATTCCCTTGGTTGTAGACATCTATGTCCTGCAACCCCCCATAGCTACTTCGTATGAGACTGCATCTGCCTCGCAGGTGTTTTCGAAAGGGCCAATAGTTAGGGCTTGTTGGTGCGCTCTTGGAGCTGAACCCTGGGTCTTCCCTATTCCAACAAATGGTTCCATTGTCGGGACATGAATCTTCTTGAGGGAATGTCAAGGTGGTTTCCATAGAAGACAAAGATTCAAAAGTGGATAGAAGATCAAGAAAAGGATTTCATTGAAGCCCATAAAAAGAACCCTAATCTTAGTACATAGGATTGGTTGGGAAGATATATCTTTACTGATATACAAGAGATTTTCTTTGGAGGAATCCATCAAGAGCTATATGAGTGGCTAACTAGGTTAGCAAATACCCAGTTTGAGATCAGATATAGAACCCCTGTGGTTTGGACGTCGATGTTGATCAAGAAGATAAAGAGAGTTGATAACACTATGTCAAGAGAAATAGATCACTGGTTTGATAGCACCATTGGAGGGTATGCCACCGAGTTTGCTGTTGACATAGTAGAGTCATATAGCCAAGCCGTGAAGTACTTCTTTAAGGGACCTAGAGGAAAATATTTACACTCTTTAAAGTTGAAGATCAAAATGCTATTGCATGAGAAGAACATATTAAAGGCACAATAGTTGGTCGGATTGGAAAAAGCTAATGTTCAAGAAATCAGAAAACGATAATGACATAGAGGCTAGGCATACACACAGTGGGAGAGTGTTCAGAGAATTTCCTCTTGTGAACCTGTTTAAGAAGAACTACAGGGACGAGGGTTTCTACAATGGAGAAGAGGCAGATCTGACAGAAGAAGAGCATTCAGAATCTGCTAGGGTAGAGGAAGGGAAAGATAAATAACCTCATTGGGAAGAGCTAGAAACTTCAGGAACTGCGCCGACTGTTGAAGTGAGTACTATTATTCCTTCTGCTGTTTCAACAACATTAAGTAACCAGAGTAATTAGAGTCACCAGAGCACTCATAGCACTACCACTAGCAGTCCATCACATATTCAGTCAAGAAACCTAGGAAGATCTATGTCAGATGAGATGAGGTTACCCACCTTCAGAAGAGATGGATCTGAAGATCCTGATCATCATTGGTTTCTATGCAAAGTTGTGTGGAGTATTAAAAATATCACCGGCGAAGCTATTAAACGAGCTCAATTTAGTACTACCCTAAGAGATCGCGCGCTGAGCTGGTACATGAAATTTGTCCAAGGAGCTGCACATAAACCATTGAATGTCATTAAGACTGCACTAATTTTCAAATTCAAGAAACCTAAGTTAGATTCACAGTGCCTTACATAACTAAAAGAAATCAAGCAGAGAATAGCTGAACCTGTGTGGGAGTTTGATCAGAGATTTAAGACCTTGACATGCCATTTGAGTTTTCATATCCCAGATGAAAAGAACAAGGAGTGGTTCAATGTTGCCCTCTTACCACACATCAGAGTTCCTCTGATGCAACAGAAGATTGATTCGCAGGCGAAGGCGCTGGAGATCGCCATGAAGTTAGAATCATCCCCTATGGGAGAATGTAATGTCCCCACTTTGGGACATCATCACAGGGCAGAGATTTGTGATGACCAGAGTAGCCATATGGGTGCTAGAGCGAGTACAGGGGTATTTGAGAGGCATTGTGGGGTCCATATTGCATTTATGATCATATTCCATCATTATGAGCCATTCCGCACAGGTTGGCTTTGGTTTCGTTGCATTCTGACGATTTCCATGATTTTGACTATTTTGAG
>JZKD02S2405275.1:96479-112533 GCA_000966675.3 Picea glauca | reverse complement strand
TCCAGATCGACATCTTCATTGTAGCAGGTTTCTCTATTTTATGAATATAGAAGAATTGAGATGTTTTGGCTTGTCTATCTTATTGCATATGGTTGAGGTATGTTCCATGGTTATCGCTTTCTGTTATTTACTTCATACACACATATAAACACATCTAAAAGGTAGATCAGCAAAGTGTTTGACGAAATACCGCACTCAGAAAAAGTTTTAAAAAGACACCAAAACAATGATGATCCTTGCATAATGGCTTGGGATCATTACAGAGAATCTAGCTCAGGTATGAGTCAAATCTTGAGTCAACTAACTAGTTTATCTCTGCAGGTCGAAGATATGAAGAAAGACAAGGGAAAAGATAAAAGAGAATATATATGGTGCATTAGATGCAAATTGGAAGGCCATGAAAAGGAGCATTGTCCCCTATTTCGTGAGTATTTGGCATCTGCAACCCTGAGTCTTTTAAAGCAAGTTACCTTACCATGGTGCAAGGTATGTAGAAATAGACATCACCCTGGTGAATGCTACTACATGCAAAAATATGTTCAGACACCCACAAATATGTATTGCACGTTCTATAAGTTGGTGGGTCATGATGATAGGGATTGTAGGGCCTACGACCTCATGCATGAAAGGTCAAGGGATATATACAAAATTCAAGGTAAAGTACAACAATAAGGAAACACTACGCAGTATAATTCTCCGGGAAGAGGAAACTTCAACCCTCGTAGTGGATTCAGAGGAAGAGGATGAGGATGAGGTATGGGTCGAGGTAGGGGCCAAATCATTTGTTATAACTGTGCGCATCTAGGGCACTTAGCAAGGGACTTTCATAACCCTTGTACCACTTGCAACTACTGCAGCTCATTCAAACATGCTATCAAAGATTGTCCTGTGCTGCTAGCCAAACTTTAGGAGAGACGAGGACCTCAATAGAACCCGCAAGTGCAATTGATATATGCTGAACCTAGTGGAGAGAACCCTAGAGTCACTGTTATCACTAGAGGCAATGTTACAGGAGAAGACAAAGTGACCCAAGGAAGGACTACAGAAGAATCAAGAGTCAGGAAAGCTGCAGAGAAGACACGAGTTTTCGATGCAAAGAAAGAAAACAAAATATTTGAAGAGGCAAGAAAAGAATTCGGGAGAGACCAAGGTTCTTCATCGAAGACACACATAGAATTAAGAGAATGTGGAATTCCTCTGGAATTTGATTAGTCTTCTCTACCAGGAGAAGGAAAAGAGGTAAGCAAGCTCATGGAATTCTTATATACTTGTATTAAGTTGATCCAGGATGAAAGCATTGTATAAGAGCTACAAAATTTAATCAGACAGTACGAGCTAGGAAAGATAGATCCCTTTCCGAATAGAGTAGTATACCAAGTCTCTAAAAAGAGAAGGACAAATAAGGAACTACACTTGGATGTTCAAATTGGAGAGTATGATATCGACTATGTGGTCCTCAACTTAGGGTCGGAGGTCAATGTCATGACGAAGCATACCTGGGCATTGATGGGAAAACCTAAGCTGATCTATTCCCCTATCAGGCTTAGGATGGCTAATAAACAAGCTATAAGCCCCTTTGGAAGATTGGAACATGTCCCTGTGGACATTGAGGGAGTAAGGACGTTTGCAGACTTCGAGGTGATTGAGATAGTTGATGATAACTGTCCTTACCCTGCACTGTTAGGAATTGATTGGGATTTCAATAATTCCACTGTGGTTGATTTAAAGAAAATAAGAATGACGTTTGAAGGAGATGGACTTAGGGTCATTGCACCTTTGGATCCCGATGAAGGTCAGAGATACACATAACCCATTAGAGAAGAAGAACACACATATGAACTAGAAAACATATACAAATTAATAGCTAGACAACAAGATTACATTAATCCTATGGTAGATGGGAACCTAAGCTCGTGAAGTGACAATGCATGTTCATCAGATTCTGAATAAGCACTGGAGAACTGGCAGAACAAAATGTATGAATTATCTACAAGGAGATGTGCTAGATTAACCTGAGAAGTTCGTTGGATCGACACAACAATAAGTAACTTGCCCACCTTTGATGGTCTGAATAATTTAGAAGCATTATTGTTGGACTTTGAATAAATTGTACCAACACAACAAATATTGTTGGCAATAGATGAGGCCTTGAAAGCAACTCCAACAAGATGGTGGGGGACACACAAAAACAACATTACAGACTGGGTACAATGTCACACTTTGATGAAAACATGGTTTTCAGAGCAAGTAGAAGGATGTGAAGCTAGGTACACAGGTCGAAGATGTCTGTAGGACCATGTGAGAATTTGTGAGGAAGCCTGGAGAAACATTTCTCAAGAGAAGTGGGTGCACAAATTCATCAACACACTGGACACAACCCCTATCAACTGGTATCTTCAAGCAGAACCGCGACTCATCACTACAGATTGGGAAGGTATGACCCAAAAGTTTGTAACTACCTTTTTGTTTGAAAGCCGATATCCTATAGTGGATTAAGTGTTATAGATTGTAAGACATAAAGTATTTGAGGAGGCACCTAGCCTCCCTTTGGAACAAGAAGAGGACGAATGGACCACGCCTCTCCAAAAACTGCAAGGCTATTACAATATAAATGCCGACGAAGACGATGATCCTAGAAAGGTGAAGATTGCCGAAACAAAAGGCCAAAGAGACATAGAAGGACTAGGAATTGAGCTTCCTTTCATTGGAAAACCAATTAAAATAATAAAATTCAATATTGGAACAAAGAAAACACTGAAGCTTGCAAATGTTGGAGATTATTGGGACGCTGCCACTATTGACAAGATCACATAGTTACTGCATGAGTGTCAAGACTTGTTTCCAACCAAGTTCACTGATATGAAGGGAATAAGGGCCCATGGGAGAGATGAGGATCCCTTTGAAACCAGATGCAAGGCTAGTTAAATAGAGACCCCACATATTGAACCCTAAATATAAGGAGAAAGTGAATATCGAACTCGACAAAATGTTGGAGGCAGGAATCATAGAACCTGTTGAAGAATCAGAATGGATTATCCCTATGGTGGTGCAAGATAAAAAGACCGGAGAGACCAGGATCTGTGTAGATCTCAAGAAGCTGAATGATGCCTATTTTCATGACCCATTCTCTACACCATTTACTGACGAAGTGTTAGATAATGTAGAAAGACAAGTTGTATATTCTTTTACAGATGGATTTTCAGGATACCATTAGATCCATATTGCCAAGGAAGATCGCCATAAGACCACATTTGCAACAGAATGGGGATCCTACCAGTATATAGTGATGCCGTTTGGATTGAAGAATGCCCCAACCATCTTTTCCAGGGTAGTGGTTGAAGCGTTCAAGGAGTTTTTACATAAATTTCTGGAAGCATATTTTGATGATTGGACTATTTTTAGCTTATTACAAAATCATATTGAATGTTTAAGGCTAATGTTGGATAAGTGCATGTAGTGTTAGATTGCCTTGAACCTGAATAAGTGCATCATCTTTTCACCCTTTGGAGTGCTCTTAGGTCATATTGTGTGTAAGCAGGGACTGCTGGTAGACCCATCTAATATTGCTATTATAGTTGATCTGCCCCCTCCTACTCCAGTCAAACAGCTGTGCATTGCACAAGGACACACTGGATACTATAGGAAGTTCATTAAAGGCTATGCTCAAATAAAAACACCCATGGAGAAGTTTTTGAAAAAAGACTATTATTTTCATTAGACAAAAGAATGCCAACAGATATTTGACACACTAAACAAAAAATGGTTACTGTGCCTATTCTGGTTTTCCCAGATTGGAGCAAGGAATTTCACGTGCATGTCGATGCATATTCTATTGCACTAAGAGCTATGTTAGCATAACTGAGAGCAAGAGACATTAAACACCCATTAACCTTTGCTAGAGGAAGCTATCAACAACTAACATTAATTACACCACCACTGAGAGAGAAGGGTTAGCCATGGTGTATGTGCTGCAAAAGTTTCGCCACTACTTGTTGGGAGGACACTTTAAAATGTTTACTGGTCACTCCGCTTTGAAATACCTAGTCAACAAGCCAATGTTGGGGGGGAGAATATGCAGATGGATTCTGCTATTTCAGGAATATGATTTTGAGATTGTGGTTAAGCCAGGAAGAATGAACAAAGGTCCTGACCACTTGTCGAGGTTGGAACATGGAGAAGAGACTACTAGTTTGGAGGATACACTACCAGATGCACAATTGTTGGCCATTAGAAAGATTGATGATCACTTCACAGAGATAGTCCAGTTCCTGTCAACAGGAATGGCACCTAGTGAATATACAATCACCCAGAAGAAATAACTAGTAGTGCGTGCTGCATACTTTTCACTTATAGATGGAAAAATATACAAGATGGGACCTTATGAGATATTGAGGAGGTGTGTTATGGAGGCAAAGTGACCATTGATCCTCACAAAATCTCATGAAGGAATCGCAGGAGGACATTACACAGGAAAATAAACAACACAAAAGGTTCTTAGAGATGGCCTCTAGTGGCCTACCTTACACAGAGATGCTAAGGACTATTACAGAGCCTGTGATGTATGTCAAAGAGTTGGAAAACCATACAAAAGAGATGAAATTCCTTTAGCACCGCAGCTGACCCTGCAAGCATTTGAGAAATGGGCCATTGACTTCGTGGGACCTATAAACTGACCAGGTAAGGACACATGAGCCAGATACATAATCACCGTGACATAGTACTTGACCAGATGGGCCGAAGCAAGAGCAATTAGATATTGTAGTGCAATTACAACTACATGATTCATATTTGATGACGTCATAACCAGGTTTGGATTCCCGAAGATCCTTATGAGTGATCAAGGAACACATTTTATTAATAAGACCATTAAAGCCTTGACTGAGGAATTTGCATTCCATCACCAGAAGAGAACACCCTACCACCCGTAAGCGAATGGGATAGTTGAATCATTCAATAAGATCTTGGAGACAATGCTGACGAATATTTGCAGTGTGAACATGGATGACTAGGATTTAAGAGTAACAACAATACTATGGGCCTATAGAACCATTTGCAAGAAGATAACAATGCAACCCCCCTTTAAGTTGGTTTATGGTATCGAAGCAATTGTCCCAATGAAATATTTGGTCCTAGGATTAAGGATCAAAACCTTTACAGATATGGATGACACTGGTGCTATTCAAGAGAGACTTGCGCAGTTGGTCGAACTAGAAGAAGACAGATTTATTGCAGGATTCCATTAGCAGGTACATAAGGAAAGAGAAAAGGCCTACCATGACAAACACATCAGGAAGAAGGCATTTAAGCAAGGCAATTTGGTACTGATATACAACAACAAATTCACGAAGCATCTAGGAAAGTTCAGAACACATTGGCAGGGGCCATATGAGGTTATCTATGTCACGAAAGGAGGACCTGCAAAGTTGAAGACCTTGAATGGAGAATGGAAGGAAGGTTTGGTGAATAGGAGCCAGTTGAAACTGTACTATGACAACCAACTGCCTCACAACTCTCACTAAAAGCAAAAGGAAAAGAATCTAGGTACTAGGTGTAGTTGAAACTGGGTACCAAACATAGGAAAGACAGTTTGCACACAGTGGGGAAGGAAAGAGAAGAAAGCATAGGCTGCTCTGCACAACCTGAAGATGAAGAAAATCAAAATGGTCAGATCTGAAGTGCCTCGGGATGAGTCACAGGTGAATGTTGGGGGCCTGTTGGCCCTTGGGTATGGAAGTAAGTGAAGAGTAAAGAAGAAAAGACAGAATGTGAACTGCATAGAAGACACAGTGACTGATATTGGGCCGAAGTAAGAAGAAGAGAAGAAAAGATGGAGCGAAGTAAGAGAAAGCAATCCATTGGATGAGGAGATAGAGGATGATAGGTCAGCAAGGAAGACAAATTGTGGACAACTCAACAAGCAGAAAAATCCACCGTTGGATGCTTTGGAGCACTGCACGAGAAGGAAGGAAAGACAGGCTAATGAAGCCCTGAAAATGCAGGGCAAGTTGACCTAGGGTTTTAGACACCTATGGTTTTGGTATCTAGGGTTTTGACAATTAGGTTTTGGCCTAAGGCTATCAATGATCTATTGTAGTGTATAAATAAAGGTCAAGAGGACTTAGGATGGGTTGTTGTGGTTGTCATTATTGTTGTTGTTATTGTTCATTCCAAGTTCATTATGAGTGATGATTGTAGTAAGAGAGAGAAGCATTGAGGAGTGAGGGAAGATTGTGTTGTAAGATCTTCAGTTGGGTGCAAAGATCAACCCTGCAACTGGGTGCTCAGGGGGGGAAGACATAGAGAAAGAGAGAAGATCTGCTAGCTAAGAGCACATTTAAGAACTGTATGCTTTCATCTTAATATATTATAAAGCACAGTTCTATGGACGTAGCCCTAGGGAGAGGGTGAACCATGTATATCTTTGTGTTGTGTGTGCTTGATGTTGTGTTCTCTTGCTTAAGGATATACTATTATTGCATTATTGTGTTAGATATGATAAATAGTTGTGCGAAGTAGGTCAAAGATGGTAATTGATATCTAGATGTTGTGTTGTTCTTGTATCAGATCCACTTTGTATTCCCTTGGTTGTAGACATTTGTTTCTTGCAACCCCCCATAGCTACTTTGGGTGAGACCGCATCTGCCTCGCAGGTGTTTCTGAAAGGGCCAGTAGTTAGGGCTTGTTGGTGCACTCTTGGAGTTGAACCCTGGGTCTGCCCTATGCCAACAAGACTCGATGTCGTGGACTAAGTGAAAGGATGTGAAACCGATAGTTGTTTTGACAGTTGTTTGATATGGGGGGTCTCGTTTGCTTGTAGTGTTTCATTTACCTCTTGATGCAATCCAATGTCTTCTATCATTATAGGTTTTGATTCTCCTGCAAATCCCTTTAAGGTTCGGGCTAAACATTCTTCATCAGTGGTGGCATCTATCCTTACTCTTCTATCAATTTCTTCTGAATATCCTTCCTCTTATCTACTTCCTCCATAATGCTCACATCTCATTATAACTCTCTTTATCAACCATTTACTGGCCATTCTTTCTCGTCTCTACAACTTCCACAACTCTTCTAGTTGTTCTCTATCATCACCATCTCTTCTGATATTCTTCTGCAATTGATCGGTCTGCCTCGCTACTAAATTCATTTGGTTCTGCCACCATCTTTTCACAATGGAATCCCTCCTTAGAGCTCATTCATCTCTTGCATTATTTTCTTGAATATCCACCATATCTCAAAGAAAAATTCTTGGTACCAACTCATGAGCCCTCCTCTAAATCACCTTTCCTTGAGCGCAGGGGTTTAAGTTGACATATTAATTGAAGGAATATGAAACAATCCTTTTTATACTAATAAATGTTATTCCATAGAGGGATTTACCACAACAATATTCCTTTGGATCCTTCTCTGAATATATATTCTACTTTCGAAAAGGATTGATGACTCTCTACAATGAACATGATGATATGACCTTCCAAAGTAGTATGCACCCATACGTCTACATCTCATGAGATGTGATGATCTAATTGATGAAGAGCCACCATATTATCAATAGTATATTTATATCTCCTTTTGATCTGATCTTTGTATTTTGGGGCTTCTTATCGTTGATCTAACCATTGGAATAACTCTTCAGGGAAGTTAATCCAAAATATCTCATACTAATCACAAGAAGGCTCTGAATAGAAAACAATATCCTTCACAACCCTAAAAAAATCGTGCTACAACTCGACCTCTTGTGTTATGAACACATAACACTTCCTTTCCCACAATTTTCCAACCTCATACTTGTAGATCCAATGATGCATCCTCTAAAAACCCCCTTTAAATCTCGATTCCGACAATAAAACAATTTATTGGTGCAAAATCGAGACTAGGGTTCTCAAAAATGACCAACAAAAGGCATCGTTGTAGTCTAGGAACACTGACATATTCAACCTTCTACAAGGGAAGGAGGTCTCACCTGAAGCATAGTCGAGAATTGCATGATGAAGGGAATTAAAGATAATGAAACATCATATCTAGGTCTACACTACTTAGATCCATATATTAACCATTAAACAATGACGTTAATAATAGATTATCTAGATAAAGAGAATCAAACATGCAACATAAAGACAAATCCATTTGCAACATGATAGATAAGAATAAAACAAATTTTATGGCCCCCAAAACACTTCGATATATTAGCAACATCAATATCCAAAGTCTTCATACAATGTAGGTCTCCAATACATCCTCTTACATAGAAATATCTAATCCCTTATACCCATAACAAACTCAGATTTTATCTAGAATGAAAAAAGACTACCAGACATTGACAACTCATGATAGCAAAAGCATCACCCTATTACCACACTAATCCATCAACAACTTAACCCATTCCTCATTACATTTCCTTCTTATTTAAACTTTTCGTGCCTCAAATATGCTATTTTCTTCTTCCTCGATTCCATCTTCCACCCATGGTATTGCATTTTCCACCATCTTCTAGCTGGCGAGCGATGCTTTTGACATTTTCCACTGCTTTTTTATTTCCAGCTGGAACACAACACGCTTGACTCTTTATGTTTGTTTTACACTTCCAACAGTTGCAAAACTTGTTTGAATTTATCTGCCACCTCCTTTATCCTTATATTTTTTTCAAAAATGAAGGGCCCAACACCCAATATAGGATAAAAACTTGCTAGAAGGTGAGGTCAGTCTACTCTCTTTTCTCCAAATGCAAGAACAAAGAAATAGACACTCTTTGTGGATTTTCCTTCAACATTGTGGCTTGTATGGATGTTACAAAATCTCTCCTCCTTTTTTATTCTCACAAAATACCACTCTCAACTATTATGCCCAGCTTTTGAGCAAGAAACAATGCAAAATAATGGAATCCCATCTCCTCGTAGTGGCCTAGTATTTAAGATATCCTAATAGCCATGTAGGGGTAGGGTTTTGAATTACTCAACCCTCAATTATGATAAGGTTTGGACCTTCCATAATATTCTTGAAATTACATACATGGCTAGCCCCATATGCGTGAGTAATGGGCACCGACGTGGTATCCTCTCATACCATGGTAGTCAACATGATAGGTCAAATTGTGGGAGGCATAAATTTTGCCTACGAGCTTTGGTTGACATGATTTTTGCATCGTTGGAAAGGTATCAATGTGTAGAATAGTGTCACTTGGTCTCCGATTTTTCTAGGAAAATTTTGACCCCCAAAATGTTGTTTAATGTCTGAAAATTGCTTCGGAAGACGTCAAACCCTAATTTTCCAAAATAGGACCTGCCATTAAAATGACCCTTGAAGATGATTCCCCTAATTTTTTCCACTCTGTAAGAATCAATATAGATGATAAATAATATAATTATCCAATATATATCATTATATTTTTCAATGGATCTAGTTTATTTGAAAGTGATATATTAAGTGGATATATTGACATCTCAACATACATTCTCCAACTCAAGGCTTCAAGTGTTGTCAAGTTTTTCACTCTTTGAAATAATTCTATCACCCATGTGTATGGTTCCCTTATATCTATGTTTTCCCTTTTAAACTCTTTTTTATTTATATTTTTCAAGTTTTTATGGTGATGGAGAGAACTCACAACAAGCTAGGACTAGAAATTAAGGGAAGACCTTCCAAAATAATCATAGAATCCCTCCATGACTATTTATATATAGACATTAACACATTCATAATCACATGGAAAATGATAGAATATAAAGATATTAAATTCCAAAAGGATATGTTGAAGTCCATATTTGACATCGAAACTTGCATAGACACTGTAGAAGAATAAATTGAAGTAAAACTCATAGAAGTAGAATGAAAATTAATCCAATGAATTGATAAATAAGAACAAATTGAAAGAAGGTTTCTAAAATAAGAGCAAGACCTAGAATAAGAGAAAAACCAATCTTCTAAATATAGTCATAATGTCATCACATAACTTAAAATTAAAGAGCTTGAGGAGACGATTCATTCCTCACTAGAGTTGAAACCAAATATTAATATCCAATCAATGCAGGAAGAAATGAACAAAATTATTAAATTCAATCATAAGTGAAAAAAACAGGATCTAAACATTATTATAGTTAGTCTATATGAGACAATCAATGAATATGAGGAAACCAAGTCCTTAGATATTACACAAAACATATTGGACATTAAAAACCCAGGGATCTTGAAAGAAGAGAATATTGCTAAAAACATCGAAGGTAGGAGACATCTAATTTGAATAGAGGTGGAATTGAATAAAAGGAAACTAAATATTCTAATAAACCTTCCAACTTAAAAGGATATTGTATATTCATAAATGAAGACCTTATCCAACAAGACCAAGACAAATTGTGAAAGGAAATTCAAAAGGTTAGAGATGTTAGGAAAGAAGAAAAATGGGGTATAACAAAAAAATATAAAACTTAGGATCCTAACATTGAATTTTTAAGGACTCCCATGAAGGAAGGGTTCTAAGCCAAGAGAGGCACTGATATTTTAACTTCAATTTATAATTTAAACCCTTTAGATATATAACAATTTTATAGTATAATACTAATTAAATACAAAATAAACCTCTTTTTCCTTGCAAAAAAAATCAAGTAGTTTTATTTGATAGTAACAAATTTACTAGTGTAGAATACCATAGAGTGTATTTCCTTCATCCTTGAAGGAACACAAATTGAAGATCGAATGGTTTAATATTGGTTCAGAATTGGTTGTTGTTGTAATCAACAATAAGAAAAAATTACAAAAGTTCTAGTATCATTTACAAAATTTATAGTATCATTTACATATACATGGGATCCTACCACCCAATCATTATCACGAGCCATAGAAAGTATGAGCAACTCTCTGCCACAAAGGAAAATCTAGTCTTCATAAGTCCTGAAGCATGTCAACCAAACTCTTAAATTATAATTATGAGAAAATTAGAGGTTCATTTTGGGAAACAAATAAGATTCTAAATATAGGATTCATGAAGATAGGTGGAAAAGTGTCCTTGTTGGGACTCCTTGATCTCCCAAATTCCTTCCTTGGATAACCTATCAACGTCCTTGTTTTTTCCCCTATATATATATATGATCAAATGTGATGTGAGTAAATGTGAATTGTGGATGTTTTACGTCTTAAAAATTCGCTTGTAATAAAAATTTCCTCAATTCCACTTCTCCATTCATCCAATTGATCACAATTTTGGAGTATCCCATGACTTTAACATGAGTGAGTCCTTTTTCCTTAGCCATGAGTAGAACCAATTTTAGGGTTCTAAGCTCACTTTCATTATTTGTTGAAGGGATAGTGCCATATTTTAAACTGATGGAATGATTTTGTGTGAGGTAGATTCCCCCCTTCTCCTCCTCTAGGTGGGGCTCCGTGGGAAGATCTATTGAAGAATTCCCCATGGAGTATGAGTGTTAATGATCAAATCAATGTTTCGTTCGCTCTAGTGGACTAGTAAATCTTGAGGGAAAATATTAAGATGTTCAAACTTTTTGAAGCACACTTGAAAGGTTGAGTGCCCATGTTTTCAAATACATTTTCATTCCTTGCAATCCAGACACCCCATAGGGGTATAAATTTAAAATATTTTGTCTCTTTATCCTTGTGCTATTTTCTTAATGCTGCTTCAATTGAGTCTCCTTGCCATTTTGAAATTAGATCTATAAGTCCTTCAACTTCGCCCCAAACCTATTTAGTAAAGGGGCAATGAAGGATAAGATGGACATTTGTTTCTTAATCTACTTCACATAAACTACATATTCTCCAATCCTCTTAAATTATTTTTTGTAGTAAGTCTGAGGTTAGGGATCTATTATTCAATAATAGACACATAAATATTTTTTCCTTGAAAAGGAATTCGTACTTGCAAATTACTTTCCACCACCAACATGAGGTCCTATCAAAGCCTTAAAGGGAAAAAGTATTATAGTTGAGTTTGGGTTTATAGCCCCCCATTGGTTTTCAAAATAGAGGATCTTATCCTCTTCTTCATTGTTGTATACATTTCACTTCCTAATATAATCAATGTAAGAGGTCCAAATTGTTGCATATTCTTCTTGATGTTTGGAATTCAAAGATTGCCCGACTGTGATTTGGTGAACATAAAAAATACCTTTTGATATAATATCAAGGATGAGAGGTATGGGTAGACAATGTTGGTATTTACTTCCCACTTAGGTTTCAAGGCCAAGATGGAAATTCTCTCCTTTTCTAATCCTCTAGATTAATTCGTTTCTAATTAAGGGGAAAGCTGCAATGATGTCTTTCCAAATGATGGAAGAGAACCGATTATTCTTATTTGGGGTGAAGATCTAGCCTTCAATTAAGAGATGGATGATATATTTGTCCTTCACAACTTATTCCAATAAACCCTTTTCATGTATGAGTATCCATACATTATTGGATGTTAGGGATTTGGAAAAAAGGAAAATATTTTTGAGGCCCTAACCTCCTTGAATTTTTATAGGCATGGCCATGTTTCTCCAAGAGACCAAAGCCATTCCTTTCTTCTCATAGTTCCCCTCCCATATGAAGTTTTAGTAGAGTTGGTGAATTTTATCCGAGATACCTTTTGGTATTTAAGTCAGATACATCCAATAAAATGGAATTTCCTCAAGGATAGATTTTACAAGGCCAAGATGACCACCATTTTGATATACCTGGAACAATTAATAGAACAAGAAAATATACTGTGCAAGTAAGAAAACATAAAATATAGATAAAAAATATAGATAATAAATATAATATTGATATCACAAAAAACTTAGTTTACTTTCCTCTTCGAGGGGGAAACCTCCAAATGAGAAGAGATCTCTTACAATAATTCTCTACAACTTACAATGGAGGGATGCATTCTTTAAATACAGTTCAAAACAAAAAAATATCATGTGGAAATACCAAGGGATAATACCATGGGCCAATATCATGGGTTATCCATAACTACTTCCACTAACCAACCTTAACTACTTGTGGTCCTGATAATAATGAGGGTTGACCACTTATTACAATTAAAACTAACTGATGACTAACTAAGAGGGGTTAGGGATGGATCCTAACACTCCCCACTCCTTAAAAAGAATCCTTGTCCTCAAGGTTGAAGATGTAGAAATTGTTGCAGGATGGTAGTTGGTTCTCAAGTTGCATCTTTTGGAGATGTGTCCTTCCATTTGATCAACACTTATTTGATAGTTCTACCTTGCAACTGATTCTCTTGCATGTTGAGGACATATTTGAGTTTCAACCAAATGGATCCTTCTTCGTCTAGTTCAGGTGGGATGGTTTGAACGTGACAATCTTGACCCACCACTTTATTCAAACATGAAACATGGAACACTAGATATCTTTTGGAGACAAATGGAAGTGCAAGTTTGTAGGAAACTAAACCAATGCATTTGAGAATCTGATAGAGGCCATAAAATTTGGGTGCCAACTTGTGGTGGCCCTAAGATTTGAGAGATGTTTTCTTGTAAAGTTGGAGTTTGAGAAACACTTTATCACCCTCTCAGAAAACTCTTTCAGAGCAATGCTAGTCAAGTTTTTGCTTCATACGATTTTGGGCCATGTGGAGGTTTTCCTTTAGAGCCACGAAGGTAACTGGTCTACCTTGTAGAAACTTGTCAATAGTTTGGAATTTTGATGTTCTTGGAAGATAAGAAGTTACTGTAGGGGGTTGTTGGCCATACACCATTTCATATGGTGTCATTTTGGTGGATGTATGATAACAAGTGTTGTATCACCATTCTTCTAGTGGTAACCATTGTACCCACTGATGTTGTTTGTCTAAAACAAAACAACGCAAGTAAGTTTCAAAACACTTATTGATCACTTACTTTTGGCCATCTGTCTATGGGTGGTATGTTGTGATCATGTTCAATTGTGTTCCCTACAATTTGAACAATTCTTTCCAAAAGGTGTTGGTGAAGGTTGGGTCATGGTCGAATACAATGGATGTTGGTATGCCATGCATCTTAAAAATATGATCAATGAAAACTTGTGCAAATAGAGATGGTGTAAAAGGGTGTGGTAAGGCACATAAATGTGCTTACTTGGAGAGGTGATCAAACACTACCATTATGAATGACTTGTTACCCACTTTGGGAAGTCCCACTATAAATTCCATGGAGATGTCAGTCCAAATAGAAGTGGGAATGGGTAATGGTTGGAGAGCTTCGAGGGTCTTGAAAGTTTCCCCTTTAAGGCATTGACAAATATCACATTTGGTGACAAATGTGAGGATATCCTTCTTCATACCTTCCCAAAAAATGAGCGGTGAGCATGAGCATAGGTCTTTTGGAATATTGAGTGACCCTCAAGAGCAGAAGAATGCAACTCATTTAAGATCCTGGGCTTGAGTGATGAATCTATAGATATAGCCAATTGGTCCTTATATTTGAGTACATTGGATTTCCAAGTATAGTCAGTGGGAGGGCTAGTGTCAGCTTGAAATCGTTGAATTATTTGTTGGATAGTGGGATGGGAGAGCCATTCATGTCGACCTTCATCAATCCGATGAGGGATGCATAATGATAGATAAAATAGGGAACCTTCATCTTCATATTTTCTGGAAAACACATCTGCCACTACATTGTCTTTTCCTTTCTTATAGATGATCTCATAATAATAACCCAACATTTTGGTCAACCACTTATTTTATTCTGGCGATGACAACCTCTGTTCGAGGAAATACTTGAGATTATGGTGATCAGTTTTGATATGAAAATGGCGTCCCAATAGATATGGCTGCCAAGTGTGTACAAAATGGATAATGGCCATAATTTAGTTTTCATATGTAGATTTCCCAAATTAAAACCACTCAAATCCTGGCTAGTGAAAGTAGGAGGTCAATTTCCTTGGGTTAGAACTACACCAATACTAGTGCCTGAAGCATCCAATTCATCAATTTTTTTTTTTTTGAAATCAAGGACTGTTAAGACGGGGGTAGTACACATGGCTTGCTTCAAAGCTAGGAAGGATTTCTCAACTGTAGAGGTCCACTTAAATGCATTCTTCTTAAGAAGGTTTGTCAAGGGTCGAGCAATTTTTCCATAATGGTGGAAAAATTTCCTGTAATATCCTATGATGCCAAGGAAACCCAAAATATGTTTCAAGGTCTTAGGACGTGGCCAATCCTGCATGGATTGAATCATTTCTAGGTCCATGCATACTCTTTCACGGTTGACAATGTGGTCCAAGTATTCAACCTCACTTCCCCCAAAAGAACACTTGGAATTTTTGACGAACAAATGATGGTCCCATAACAATTGGAGTAGTTTGTCCACATGTTGAAGATGGGAATACCAAGTGTGACTATAAATATGAATGTCATCAAAGAAAACTAGAACTAACTTTTGAGGGTATGGATTTTGTTATAACCCTATAATTTATAGGATCAACTGCTGATTGTAATTTTGTCCCTCTAGTGTTTTTTGACTTGCAGATATTGCTGCATTCTACAAAAGAAAAGAAAAGAAAAAGAAAAGAAAAAAAAAAGAAAAAAGAAAAGAAAATAAAAATAAAAAGAGGGCATTAAAGAAAATGGATAAAGCCCCATGAAATGATAATGACTTGATCCATACAGTTTAAACATGGCCATGTCTTTTAAATTTAAGTATTTAGGATTAGTGAATAAGCCTGGCTAAACTGTCTAATCTTAGCTGAGTAATTAGGTTAGCTAGTCAATAAATTTGATCAAACAGTCTAATCTTGGTCAAATAGCCCCAAGGTAGAGTATTTTCTTAGCCCAACAGTCTAAGCTAGGCTAAAGGTGCAAACGAGTAGGTTAGGACATAGGTTAGTTAGTTTCCTTTCAATAAAATATGTAAGGTGATCGATGAAAAATGCATAGTCTTGACGGTGAAATTTTTTTCTAACCCCATGGTGACAAAAGCAAGGGAAGCATTGCACAAAGCCCATAAAAATGTCATTAAGCCTAAGTTCTTCCTCATATACTGAATTGCGCCTCGGAGATTAAAGATCGTGCCTAGATCTACGACTAAGATTTTGGCACCCAGATCTATGTCTCTGAAGAGTTTCCAGACCCCCCCGACCATTCTGCTTT
>JZKD02S2405275.1:61676-79693 GCA_000966675.3 Picea glauca | reverse complement strand
CTACGTGGCATCATTTCATTCCATCTTACCTCCCCACTCCAAACATTTACCGCCTACCATTTTTCCAACTCATCACCATCACCCAGAGGTGCCAAACCCTAAATCCACCCCTTGTAGATCCCATTTTATGACCCCGTCAGCATGTCCCCTTCATCTAACCGTTATGATTCATATCTTTTTCGTTCATTCCCCAATCACCATTCTACACGTCAACCAGGTACACACGTCAGATGTCCTTCACCTTGCCCCCTCACACTTTAAAAGACCCGTTGATGATTTATTACTGGCCACATACTCGTTGTTTACCCGACTTGTCCTTTTTCTCCCAATGGACACCCGTTCACTAAATTCCAACCCCGTTTCGATCATTCACATTCCACTCACACTCCCTGCGTATTAGCGACTCATTTTCCTTCACCTCTGCAACATCTCATCCAACCATAAGTTTTCACCTACTAACGTGTGTTAGTGTGTAGGTACTGGTGGAAAACAATGGTGCCCAAAAGTAAAAAGTTAAATGTGGAGGAAAATCCATTTCTTCCACCTCCTGTCGACTCGACCGGATCCCATTAGTAGACAAATACTATTTAATCTCAGAAACTAGGTCTGATTTCGACTTCACTGAGCTACAATCATGGTTTAAATACACCTTCATCGACCAGAGTGATGAAATTGGGCTCTGGTAGTCAAGCTTCCCTCTGTATATTTTTCCCCAAGTCTATCATTTTCCTGAATTCACTCTCAAATGCCAAGTGCACTACCTCCATTTTCAGAGAGCCATAGTATCTTCATCTGGAGAAACCCTTTTCCTTATTACACCTGATGCCATCGATCAAATGATGCAGGTACCCAGAGCCGAACCCCGTTCTCCCCTCACAATTGAAATTCTGATAGAAATGTATCAGAATCTGTCGTTTCCCCAAAGAGCAAAAATCTTTGAGCTGTTCCTTCCACAAGATACCCAATTCCCTAAGAAGAATCCTTCCTATCATTCTTCCATATTTTTCGAAAAGGGAAATCAGATTATCTCAATACTGTGTTGTTTTCTCAGTTACTTGTCATATGATTGGGTGGATGAACCTATCCTAGGTTTCTTGCCCATTTTCTCTGCTGAAGAGAAAGTTTCCACCCAGTTTGATTACAACAGTTTTTTGGTCGAGAACCTGCACGAGCAACTGGAAAATTTCCCTATAGAAGGCATGTTTCGGTATTCTTCAATACTGGCCTACATGTTTATGTTCTATCAAGCAGACAAATTTTCCTTTCTCATGCAGAAGATAGACAAAGACGAAAAACCACAAGCAGTAACTCTAAGTACATCGCTGCTAAGAAGAAACTCCACTGAGTTCAGTTTCAAATAATTCATCGAGTTGTTTTATCACCCAGTGGTAGGCATGCTCAGTGGAAGACTAGAACTGAGGATAAACAAGGAGATTGAAAGAGTTCTGTAGATTTAGGATCTTGCAAAGACTAGGGACTGGTTCCTATACTAAAATCACACGAAGATTAGAGTGTATGGGTGTGAACTAGCTCCATACAAATTGCCCAAGTATGTGCCTGCTCGAATATTTGCACTGGAGTATATTAGTTAGATGATAAACTCATATGAAATTCATTTTGTGTCTCTGAAGAAAAAAAAAACAGATGAGGATTAAAGGGTAAATAGGAACGTTTATCTGCAACAGTTGAGCTGCTGGGGAAGAGGAAGACAAACTATTAAAGGAAATGAAATTTAACACCAGTTTTATTTGGTGTTATGACCCAAGTGGGATCATTGCAGAGATGAGATCCAAAAAAAAAAGTTCACCTTATGCTCACACCCTCAAACCATAAATTGAAAAGTATGTGAACCAGACAGAGTGGGAGGCAAACACTCTAGTAGATACTGAACATCAGGAATCTCCTTCAGTCTCTTTTTCACAAACTACCACTCTACAGGTACCAAATGAAAAAAGGCCCAAAAAATATGCCTCTCTTGCAATCACTGAGGTATCAACAAAATATTTTCAGGTATACAACAAGAGCCCAAAAACCACTCATGCTACTCACATGTCTGGTGAGGAAGAGCCCTACTTTGCCAAAGTGATTGAGGGAAAACATCAGGTGGTGTCCACTTCTTCTTCAAAGAAGCAGACATATATAGCTGTGACCACCCAAACTCCACAAGGATCTGTACCTATGAACATTTTCAAAAAATATGACATGATTAAAAAGAAGAACCAGATGCTAACTAACAACACCTATGCTCAGTTTTGGAAGCAAAACTCCACAACACAACATAGACTGTTGTCGGCCTTTGACATAGAGAAAGGAAGAATGCATTTGGAATTTATGCAAGCACAGGTGTCTCAACCCAAATATATCATTGACTACAAGAGGTCAACTATTGTTTTTGACACCAAACAAGTCCATCCAGCTGACCAGATGGATTTGCATAGACAGATTGGAGAAATGGTTTTCTCCACATTGGCACATGCTTCCTCTATGGAAACAAAGTTACGGGTATATTTAAACAATGTTCAGACCCAATTGAAGTTGGAAAAGATATCCTCTTTTGCAAAGGATAACAAAATAAAATCCTTAGAGGAGTTGTTGCTCAAGATTGGTTATGATCCCTTGAATGTAAAAGCAACAGAGGAGATGTTAAAGAAAAAGAATGCTGACATTGCATCTTTGAGAAAACAACTGAAATTGCCACCAACAAAGGATTCACAAGCTAGATAAATAGCTGAGGCAGAAAATGAGAAAGAGGAATTGTTGAAGCTAATCATGCAGCATAACGCACAGATCAAGGAAATGGAGGTAGAATTGGAAAGGTTATTGAAAGAGAAGGAACAATCAACCCCTATGGAATTCATTCCATTCAGTGTAGTTCCCCTTGTGGAAGTCAGTACAACAATTGTGCCAACAACCACTACAACATAAATTCCATCGACAACTCCATTGACATCACTGGAAAAAACTATGGAGCTAGCAAAGTCCATGGAGGAGATGAATCTACAAGGAACATAGATCAATAGGCTAAAAATGGAGGTTGAAAGTCTCCAAGAACTCAAGTCTTCCTTCCAAACAAGATACAACATTAAGAGACAAGCATCAGAGAGCTCAAACAGGAAATACAACAGCTTCAGAAACAAACAGTGGCAGGTAAGACATTATCAGAGGCTAAGGAAAATATCTGGACAGATATCTCCAACTCCATAAACGAAATTTGGCCCATGGTGCAAATCATGTTTGAGAAACATTATCTGGTGCTTAAGAGTAGATAGTCCATTGACACGATAAGAAGAGAGCTGGGTGAAATTACGTCGTCAACTAACGAGATCATCAAGTTCCTGAATTCAAAAACCAGGGAAGAGTTTGAAGACCTGAAAGTTGAAGACATAACATAAACTATCCTCGAAGTCAAAAGAGTGTTGACCAAAAGAGGATTAATGTTGCAGTTGGAGGAGAAATCTCAAAATATGGACATTGGAGTTCAGATATTTTTTAGCAAGCTTGAGGCCTTACAGAAAAAGGGCCTTCCTGGCTTACTTGTCCTAAATGATAAATTGATGACTTTATCCAATTATAAGAAAAAGATTGCCACCATGGCCAAAGACAATTCCAAGTTCTTAGGAATACAGGGCAACATCACAAGCAAAGCGTTCTTGGAGACCTTGCAGCTTGACCTCAGCATACAACACAAAATCAAGTACATTTTTCTCACTAAGCTGACTTTTGCTAAGTATACCGAGATGGATGAAATCTACCGTCGACTATTTAAAGTTACCATGCAGGGTACACAAAGATGGGATGAGCTATGCGAATTGATCGAATAAAGATAAAGGTCTCGTCCAAGTCAACATATAGCACAGTTAAAGTGATATGAATGACTCACCAATGGTCTTCCCCAAAATTAGCATGAGAGATTCGACGCATCGTCATCAACTCCTATAGTTTTGCATCTTGTTATCTAGATAAATAAAAATAACATCTTCCACATCCTGATCATTGATGAGAGGTTCGTTTGTAATTTATATTATAAATACTTCAAACTTTGAAGCACTAAAAAGTAAGGGTTGATATTTACGCCCAAGCAAGCTGTAATCACTGTAATTTTTTCAAGAGATTGTTCCAGTAATACAAAGAGACATTTCACAGGATTCATGCGTGTTAGCTGTTGGTGAAGTTTCCTCTGTCTTCATAAAAAGTTTTCTTTCTCAGTTATCATGTTGTTTTTCTAATATAATCTTTAAAAGAAGTTAAAGTTGCATAATTTTCCATTGTGTACTCTGTTCTTAATATTTTACATATTTAAATGTTTTCCTTCTGAGGTTACAACAAATAAATTCTTAACTGCTTTTTTTTTTTAACTGATATCTCACCTTTTCAGCAATCCATCATTTTATTCCTAAAGAATCCAACAGTTGCACTACCTTTCCCTGTAAAACGAATCTTCTAAAAAACTGTCTTTGATCTCCATTTTTATAAAATAGACCCAATAGCCCAATGGAAGCGCAATTGAAATCCATCCATTTTGTTAAAAAATACAGACAACTCAGTACTATTCTTTTTTAACTAGCCTGAAATTTTAAAATCCAAACAAATCTAAATCTTACAGAGAGATCCCTCTTTGAAACTGGCAGGGCTAGATCCCAGTTTCGAAATGGTTGGTTAAGGTTACCTCTTGTAAATTTCTTCTTCCCTTTACAACCTCTGGGAATTTACATAGTGCTAACAGATTCAAGAGTTTATTCATGAGACTTTGGAAGGTATACAGAGCATTAAAAATCCCAAAAGGAATTACCAAGAAATCATAATGGCCTTCATGAGTTATGAAAGTGGTCTTCGAAATATCTGCTTCCTTCATATGAATCTGGTGATAAATGGAGTGAAGATCCAATTTTGGTGAATAAACATGCACCTTGGAGCTCATCCAACAAGTCATCAATGACATGAATGGGATACTTATCCTTAATGGTAAATTTATTAAGGGCACAAAAATATGGACACATGCACCAATAAACTTATTTCTTTAGGACCATTACAATATGGGAGGAGTATGGGTTGGTACCTGGGTGAATTACCCCAACTTCCAATAATTCCTACACTATTTTTACTATTTCATTTTTTTGAGCAAAGGGGTACATGTAGGGGTTTACATTGAGGCGATTACTACTAGGAATGAGAGGGATGTTACGATCATGGTCACCCTAGGATTGGCATAATTATGTGGGTGTCTCAAAGACCCGATGTTGCTTGTCTAGTACGAGTTGTAGGTAAAGATGGATTGCTAGGGATGATGGCTCTCGTACCTGGATGGAATTAAAATGGGAAGTCACCCCATGATGACCTTTCTTCAGGATTTTCTCCATTATGTGAGAGCTAATAATTTATGGGGACCCAACATGCAAGCTGTAGAGGGTATAGGTGTGATCCTCTTGACTAAAGTGCATATATAACTCCTGATAATCCATGGTAATCGATTCCAAATGGCACAACCATTCAACACCCAAGACAATATCAAAACCACCCATGGAAATGGAAAACATTTTATTTTTTTTGGTATAATCTCCCATTTAGAGTTTGACATTCTCACAATAACACCCATATTTCATTGTACCACCATTAGCTATGAGAACTTGAAAATTCAAAACTGGTTGAATAAAACAATTAACATCCTTGGCTACTTTGCGATGAATAAAATTATGGGTGTTTCCGCTATTAATTAACATTACTATCGACTGCTATTTGATGTAGCCTTTGGTATTTAATTTATGTAGGGAAGAAATACCAACAAGGGCATAGAGAGAGATGCCAAGTTCTTCCAGTTCCTCATGAGGTGCAACGAATTCTGAGAGGGGCATGGTGGGATCAATATATTCTGGCTTGGGGGTCTCATCTAAAATTCAGTCCTCTAACCCATCATTCTCGAAGAGCTTCTGTTCATAAAATTTATTCCCTAACACATATTTGTCATTGCAGTAATAACAAATCCCTTGTTTCCTATGTTCTACCATTTCTGCTAGAGACACCCTTTTAACCTTCAAGGTTTGAGTGGGAGTCGTTCTAGCCCCTGGACAAGGATGGTTGGGGACTGATGAATGAAGGGGTTTTGCCTAAATAATGGTCTCATATTCCAATGCTAATTTTCATACCTGCAACCAAGTAATAGGATTATGCATGCAAACATGAGCACAAATTGCCTCCTTTAAGCCATTTATGAAACATTCAAGATAGAATTCATCAAAAAATCCCTTAGTTCTGATAGCCAACTGTTCAAATGTTGTGATGAAATCAACGACTGAACCTATTTGTTTTAGCTTGGTGAGGTGCCCCAAATAATGAGATTCCCTATCAAAAAATGCACAAACAACTTTGGTGAACATGTTCCAATTGGGATGTCCTGGATATCATTTCTTATGCCACTACCACCATTTCCAGTGTTCTTTATCTAAGTACATAAAACCTACATGGAGTTTGGTCTCATCATCTCGAATATCATGGAGGGAGAAGTAGTGTTTCATTTGGGAGATCTAACGAACTGGCTTAGATCCATCAGATTTATGCATCTCCACTTTTGGTAGTTTAGTCTAGGAGTTTGGAGAACCCCAAGGGAAGTGGGAATTATGAGTATTCTCATAATGAGAAGAATGAAGGGATTCAGAGTGGTGGGGTGCTTACCCTTGTCAAGTAATCCAAGGTGTTGGGAAATGGCTTGCAAGTTGTTCTTTATGTCATCCATTTCTTGAAATAATTTCTTGAGCTGACCAAGGTCCCCCATGGTCTGTTTGATCTCAGAGGCATCGTTAGATAGTTGGGTTACCTTAGTGTCCCACTCATCCCCAATATGAGATCGGGTGGTAGGGTCCATTGCAGAGTCTTAGAGAGAATGCTACCATAGTGATCAACATGAGATAAGAGGTCTAATGGGCTAGGTGCCAAATAAGGGTGACAGGAAGGAGATCAAGTCCAAAAAAAGGATTAAAAATGATAGGGATCACTATAATTAGGGTGAAAATAGGAAGCCAATGGGATAGGTTGCAAGCAAGGGGGTAAGGGGACCAGGTCCACAAAAGGATTAAAAATGATAGGTATCACTGTGACCAGGGAGAAAAGAGGAAGCCAATGGGATAGGTCTCATATAATGGTGTTGTCAGTCCCCATAATTTTTTTGTTTTTTTTACTCCTGTAGAGTTGTACTTTGAGCTGAATAATTCTGAAGTGTCAGAATGTCCAAATTATTAACAAGAAGAAATATGTAGGAATTTCACAACCAAAATGTAGGAGGCTAGGTTGCGTGACGATGGATCTTGTCTGTGCTCTTTCTGTGCTATTATTTTTCTGTTTTGTGTCTTTCCCAAGGGTTAAGGTTTGTTTTAGGGTACTTATAGACAAGGGTTTTCTTTTTGATATAGATCTATGATATACGTGTGGGGTCGACAATAGTACTCGACCCAATACTTCAAGGAACCAACTAAGGAGGCTCGTCCATACCCTTATCTGTACTACCTGATTACACATGTAATAGAGAGTATCTTCCCCATTGTTGTTCTCGATGACACTATAACAATCATGTGACCACTCAATTGAGCTAGGTGGGTTCCAGGAGGCGTAGGGAAATTTTGTGCACATGTGTTTTATGATGTGCTACCACTTGAAGGGGTAACAATATGGGTTACAATGTTGTCCAATAGATGTGCGCTTAAATACCACTTGTATTTCCTACATGTATGCTTCCCCAACTGTGGATTTGTGTGTTGAATGACAAATCTCTCTAGATTATCGGCGTCATAACACGTCACTACCTCGAAAAACAAAGTTCACCCACACTTCCTGCCTAGGAAAGTTCTCTGATACCACTTGTGATATACCTAGAACAATTAACCGAAAAAGAAAATATACTACACAAGTAATAGGAACATCAAATATAGATAAGAAATATAACATTGATATCACATAAAACTTAGTTCACTTGCCTCTTTGAGGGGGAAACCTCCAAATGAGCATATGTCTCTTACAATGATCCCCTACAAATTACAATGGAGAGATGCATTCTTTAAATATAGTTCACAACAAAAAATACCATGTGCCAATACCAAGGTCCAATACCATGGGTTATCCATAACTACTTCCACTAACCAACCTTAACTACTCGTGGTCCCGATAATAATGAGGGTTGACCACTGTTGGTGCAAAAGTGATTAGACCAAGGTCCTTCTCAAGTTACCAACAAAAGGTACCGAGTAGTCTAGTGATATGGAATTTTCATCTTTCCAGGAGGGAAGAAGTCTCACTTGAAGTGTGATCGAGATGAATAGGATAGGGAAGGGTAAGGAGAATACTTCGACAGATCTCTGAAGTATCAAGATTTATATTGATCACGTGCAAGACAGCTTAAACCTGTTACAGTCACATGTAAGCTATAACCAATTAAGTATATCAGTCATAAAATATAACATAGAATAACATTCGATAGATTCATAAGACTAAGTACGCAAGATATTTTCAAGAAAATTTGGGTCTCGCACTATATTATCATATAACATGTTTCTTCTTAAAATACAAGATCAGATTGAGTTTCAGATACAATTGGTCATGCCAACGATAATCAACAAATGCTTTTTTACTAATACGAGACACGTTTATTTCAATCCCTTACTCTTCCCAACACTACAATACTACATGCCTCTATTACATTATCAGTCTGGTTTCTAGCTCATATCTCACGACTTAGCTAATACCAACAATAAAAATAAAAATAATGACTCTAGAAACCCCTTTACAATCATATTGATCCCATATATGTATATTCTGATCCAATATTGCTGGTTGAGAACCCGATATTTCTCTCTTCATCTTGATTCGTTTGCAACCTCTTTCTCTCAAAACTAGTGTTGCGTTGTCCTTCCAACTGTTTTATGTTCTAATTGTTTCTTGTTGCACATTTCCTTTTCTCTGTTTTCTGTTCTTTCCTTTGGTCGATTGTTTGATTCCAAAATAGCTTGCACAACTTCTGTTTATCAAAAAAAAATTCTAAAATATCTTACACAACTTATATTTATCAAAACGAAGAGCCCAACAGGATCCGACCACAATCCTTGATTCGCCTCAAGTCAAGTATTTATCTCTTCCATGGTCTCTAGGTTGGCTTGTTGTTTTTCCTTACCTTCTGCTTCCAGGTTGCTTCCACTTCTAGCTTGGATTGTTTCTTCTTTAGATCCTTCAAATGAAGGGCCCAATTCAGGTACCAGTTCTAGGGATTTCTTCTTGACTTACTAGAAGTTCTCAACTTTGTCCCGCCACTTCCTGGAAAGCACTAAAGATTCAACAACAAACTGATGGGTTGCACCTGTGGTGAAATATTATGGTTTGGATGCAATAAGGGAATTCCATTTTGATTCGGCTAGAGCATCCACTTGATGCATCTGTAGGTAGGCGGCTTGGAATACTAGTTAAAACTCTCAGATTTCTTTCTTTTCCACTATTCAAGTTTCAAACAGTGCATTCAGATAATTATCCACTTGCTGAATTTCATCAAACTTTGCTTGATGTTCCAGTGGATCCAAGGCTTTGGCCACTTCCTCATTATGGGATTGGATCTTTAAGCACAAGTCTTCTAGTGTTTGGTTGCATCATGAGATGAATCCTATCCAATTGCTGATCACTTTGAATATTGTGGTGCACTCCATAGTCTTTTTATGTAATGTTATTATGGTGTTGTTTCCTTCCAGAACAACCTTTTCCAATTGTTCCTTTAGCGTGCGAGGTTGTAGTTCAACTTCTAATTTTATTTCCTACAACTACACTTTGAGTTTTTTGGCTCGTTCTGCCAACTCAATATAGGATACTTAAACAAATTCAATCTACTCTTCTAGCCCATATGTTGCACTGGATTCCGAAAACTGAGGTGCTGTCTTTCTAAAGGTTGTTTAGGATTTTGTTAGTTTTTCCTTTACTTTTTTGACTTTCTTCTTTTCTTGAATATTCAAATGCTCCTCTTGCATTCTTTGTGTTTGTGCCAGGATTCCTTTTTGCTTCCAGAATTTGGCTTCCCTTTCTGCCTGCTGGATCCTATGCTCTACTAGTTGCGGCATTGGAAAATGAGAGAACTTGCCAGATGTAAGAGTGACATCCAAGGGTAGTCTAGCTTGAAGTGGAAGTCCACTAGCCATGGAGTGTTCTGAGGGTGTCTCCACTTCTTCTCATGGATATGGACCTTGCAAATGTTGTGCAAGTCTAGTCTTCATAACCATTGGAAGTAGAGGGAGAACCTTTGTCTTTTCCAAGAAAAGTTGTAGTAGCACTGCACACTGCTGCAGATTATGGAGTACTGGCTCTAACTGTTCCTTCAGTGATGCTATGATCTATCCTGATTGTGTGTGCGGTTCTATTTGAATTGGTTTTGTTTCTATCTCTGGATGTAATGAAACTTCTGGAGTCTCACTTCTGAGAATTGGAATCTCAACACTGGCCATTGAGAGAGGACTCTGGGTGATTGGAACTGGTGGTATTGGAGTAACTAGTGGGACTTCTAGTTGTTGAATTTCTATTGAGGGAAGAGTGACCAGAATGGGTATAATCGAAGAAACTGGCTGGCTCAGGGCTGCAATAGTCAAGGTAGCTGGTTCTTCCACATTCTCAAATGGTTCAAGGATATCTAGTTGCATTGGTTTGGGCAAAGTGGGTTGGGAGGGAACAATGGTGTCTTGCGGTGGTGATGGGGATTGATTGGTAATGAGGGCCATGTATGCACTAACATCTATCTCAGGATCATCTATGATGTTAATCATAGTATGGGTAGCATGAGTGTGGGCCTTGGTGCAAGGTAGAGTCGTGGATAGTGGCTATGTGTTTATAACTTTTACAGGGGAAACACCCGTTCAAGGTTTCTTTATTGAGACATCCCCTATAAATGTAGAAGTAAGGATCTCATTGAAATCCTTACTTGATAGCATGGCCTATTTTGGGAGATGCAGAAATAATGGCAGTGTCCTCTTCTTTCACTCTAGGGGTTTCTCTTCCTCTTCTTCTTCTTAGATTATTGGCATTTGAACCTTCTACTTCTTCTTTGATGTGCCTGAACACGACCCTGCTTCTTCTTCCTACCCCTTTTTCTTCAGAAGCTCCGGTGGCAAGAGGTAGTGCATACCTAACTTGCGAGGGTTGTGCTTAATACCATTCCATGACATGACTTATTTTTCTAAGGCTTCTTCGTCAAGATAAAAGGGTAGTCCTAAGGATTTGCATGCCTCGACCAAACAAAAGTATAGTGGAAATTTATCCCAAATGCTATATTCCTTGTGTTCAAATTTAACATCTCATGTGGTATGCACAACCACTGAGTTGCGTATATGAGCTGGTTATACCACTTCAGGAATGTTGCGTTGTTGAACTCGATGTTCTCTGAGTCAGACCTTGAATGCCAAGGTTCAAATATTTTTTCTAGGTGCCCCTCATATGTAGGTGCCAAATGTCTTCCTATGGGTGGCCACCATTTCCACATTGCAAATACAATGAGAAAGTTTCCATAGGTAAAATTTCCTCCTTTCTCCTGAGCTTCCTCGCAAGCAACGAGGAGCTCCTTTAACAAGTCGATGCACCAGTTAAACACTGCTCCGTTTGTGCAAAATTCCGCTATAGAGAGAGTGTCTAGAGTGCATTCACCCTTATAGTATGATCACATAACCTTACTAGGGATCACGTAACATGTTGTCTAGACTGTCTCTTATAGAATTGGATCAATTTTGGCTATGCATCCACCCCTCTAGGTGTGGAATTTATCATATAGGCTAACTTCACCCTTCTTTTTGGCATGCTTACTTGGGCCTTATAATCCTTTAGATTCGTCCTCTCCCTCAAGGGACAATCTGATGAGATTATAGATTTCCTCTACATGAATTGGATATCTTTTATCGAGCCATAAGCTCATGTCATGCACCCAACTGATTAGAAGCTTGGTGCACTGCACAACCTCACCAGTGATCCCGAAGACCGGTAGATCCATGAGGTGCATAATGGTGGATTTAAATAAGTTGATGAATTCCATATTTGGGACAAACTGCATGCCTCCCATTGTGTCTGGAGCCAAGTTCCGGAACACACTAATATTCATTTGAAGGAATAATACTTGGTTAGTGAGGTCGAGGTCAAGGAGTTTTTATTGCTCGACTTTTCCCTTAACATCGCCCATGACCTTGACCCAAGGATCATACGGTTAGTCTAGAATTGCCTCTTTCAGAGTTGAACTTTGGCCTCCTGCTACTCTCGTTATGGTGGCTCAGGATCACTGGAAAACTAGAATAGCTGAGTTGGGATTAGGGTCGTGACTGGGGAATGAAGGACTTCATAGATTAGGCTAGAGTGCCAATATATATAAAAAAAAAATATAGATGAGATAAACAATAAGTCTCGCCCATGGTTTCACAAGATATCATAAATGGGATAGTTGGAGATATCTGTAATCACTCATAAAGACACTCATCATTAGGCTAGCAATGCAATCTCAGGCTTCGACGTTCGACGGGACTAAGAAAGCGGTAAAATCCTGAAGGTGATCTGGGAGTTAATGAACAGGCTGACAGAGATGTGGCCAACCTAAGGGAATTACTTTTTTAATGGTTGAGAATCCCGGTGGGGATATCGATGAAATTTATGCGTATCATTCTTTTATATCTTGATGGAACATTCCGACAGGTTACTGTAGCTACCATAGAGGGTATGAATCGACATGATGCATATGGTACATGGGTTGTGATATAGTTCAGATTATCCCCCCTCCGACCACAATGAGGGTCTCCATCATGTTTAATGACTTCATTTAATGTAAGGGTGACTCTTCCAACCCTGGGTTACTGAGTAATCATTTTTGCACAGAAGTAACAATTAGATGAAAAAACAAAGCGTATGTTGTTATGCCACTATGCACACTCCGATGTTATTAAATGAATCAAATAAATTACATAAAACCAAAATCTAACTACTGTACAAGTCCCTTGGACTGGAGAAATAATCCTTTGGTTCAACTCTGAGAAATGTAGGGTTTTAGGCGGGCGCCATTCACCCAACCTGATCGAAGGATACCATCCTATTGCACTAGCTTGACTGCACCAGAGTGTCAGATTCCCACAACTATAAATGGAACCAACTAGTGCATGTGCAACTTACCTGGATTTTTTTGATACCAACTGTTATAGAGTAATACCTTATCCCCTTGTATAAATATTTTGGACTTAATGTGCTTGTCGTGCTAAGATTTATATCTAGTTTTCTCAACTGAATGGTGAAAATATGCTAAAAATATCGCTTCCTCAATTTCCTGCAAGTCTGCAATCATTTCCGCAACCGATTCATCTTCTGTCATGTGTGTGGCCTATGCTATATAGAGACTAGCGGTGATAAAATTTGCAGGTACAAAAACTTATTTACCATAAACCAACTAAAATGGGGTATACCTGTGTAGCTTCTTTGGGGCAGTCCTGTAAACCCACAAGACTGCTGTAACTCTATCATCCTAGTCTTCTCTTTTTGCGCAACATACTTTTATCAGTCCTATTTCTAGAATTTTATTGAATTCCTCCACTGTACCGTTAGCTTGTGGATGGTAGGGACTAATTTTATGGTGTTGTATAAGGAATTCCATTGTCAACGTTGTGATTGTGATGTTGATAAAATGACTACCTTGATCACTGGTTAGGTTTCTAGGGCATCCAAACCGAGTAATGACATTATCAAAAATAAATATAACAGTTTTATCTATCAAAAAATATTGAACTGCCTCTGCTTCAACCCATATCGTGAGGTAATTTGTTGCACTAATGATATAACTAGCCTTTGAATGCTTAGCTAACAGGTTGATTGGTCCAATAAAGTCAACAACCCACTTCTCAAATACCTGAAGTGCTCTAACTGGCTGAAGGGGTAATTCATCTCTGCGTGATGGCTTCCCAACTCTTTGGCAAGTGTGACAAGATCTAGCATACTCTTTAGCGTCTTTGAATAACGTAGCCCACCATAATCTAGCTTGAAGTACCTTTTGTGCAATATATTTACCTCCAACATGTCCTCCCACAACTCCACTGTGGCATTCCGATAGGATATCTTGTCTTTCATGGTTCAAGACACATCTTTTGAGGATGTTGTCTAGACCTAATTTGTAAAGTTGTTCCATAATCAATTGATAATATGCTGTGCGAACTAGCATATGTCATTTTTGGGTTGCAAAGTAAGTTTATGGGTAGGTCCCTGTACCGAGGAAGACAAAAATGTCTTCAAGATACTATGGGATGGCCTCAATTTGGAATAGGTCTGCATCTGGGAGCCGATCATCTACTACTCCACCACCTTCTTCTGATTCCAACCTGGACATGTGATCTAGATCTACATTGCATCTTCCTGGTTTGACAACTACTTCGAATGAAAACTCTTGAAAGAACAGTAGCCACCTTCAAATCATTTCTTCAAGTAATGGTTTATTGACTAGGTACTTCAAAGCAGAGTGGTCAATAAAAAACTTGAAATGAGATCCTAACAAATAGTGTCCTAACTTTTGTAATGCATAAATCATAGCTAGACCTTCCCTTTTGGTGGTTGTGTAGTTGCGTTCAACTTGTGAAAGTTTTCTACTGGTAAAATAGATAGGGTGGTCCATATTTCCTTCCTCTGGTTGCACTAAAATGGCTTCGAGGGAAATACTTGATGCGTCCACATGTACATGGAATTCAATTTCCCGATTGGGAAATATCAAGATAGGTACAATACTTAGTTTTTCTTTGAGAATGTCGAATGCTTTGTCAAACTCTGGTGTCCACCGAAATAGTTCAGACTTCTTTAGCAATTTTTCTAGAGGTGCGGTGATAGTTTCATATCTTCTGATGAACCTACGGTAATATCCTATATGTCCCAATGTAGAGTGCAATAGTTTATCACTTGTAGGTGATGGCATGTTCAGAATGACCACAACTTTAGCTAGGTCTACCAAGACTCCTTCCCGGCATACAATATGGCCTAACATATTTCCATGTGCTACACATAAGATGCACTTTTTTAGATTTAGAGATATCTGTAATTTGTGACATGTATCAAACATTAACCAGAGTATCCCTACATGTTCCTTTAACATGATGTATACTATCCAATCGTCCATGTAGACCTCAACAAACTTATGGATAAACTCTTAAAATGTTTCTATTACGATCTGCGAGAAGACTGTAGGAGCATTATTTAAGCCAAAGGGCATTATGTTGTATGTAAATGACCTCCATTCAATTATGAATGCGATCTTCTTCTTGTCTTCTTCTACAATTATGACTTGGTGATATCCCGAGAACCCATCTATAAACAAATAAGATTCTTTTCTCGAAACCTGATCTAACACTTCGTCACTGAAAGGTGTTGAAAACAGATTATGCACACATGCATAATTCATACTTCTATAGTCCACACAGACCCAAATGTATTTTGTATCCATATTGCTTTGGATAACTATGGGGCTAATCCACTCAGCTTCTTCGATTGGGAAAATAAGTCCTCCCACAAGAATTTTGTTTACTTGCTTCTTGACGTTCTCTTTTATTTTAGGGTCAAGGTGGTATGGTTTGCGCTTCACAGGTCTCGAGTCAGGTTTTAACTCATTTTTCATTTCTTTGATGCCTCCTTTTATACCTTTTAGTTCTAAGAATGTTTTCAGGTACAAGTCCTCATACTCCCACAGCAGGCTATGGACTTCATTCATAGTTTTCTCATCCCAATAACCTCGTATAGAACCTATCTTAGGATGATATATAATCCCTATATTAACTTTTCACAACTTTACTAGATGGTTATAGGAGCTACAAGTGTGACTAGGTATAATATCCTGAATCTCTCTACTACCTTCTGTTTCTTTAATAGTTAAGTTGCTAAGTTCTTCTAAGTCATCGGTTTCTTCTAGGTCTTTGTCAACTTTACAACAAGATACATGTATCTTATCATATTCATGACTCAGACTAGACCGAATCAATTGAACATGGTCAACACATACTATTGGGCTTGATCTCTTTTTGCAAATGTCAGTAAAAAACATTTCTCTGATTCTTTGAAGGACTGTATTGAGCCTAGGGTACTTACTTGTAAAGGAGAAGTCCTTGCAAAATTGGTCTTGTAAGGTATGCCAACAATTTGTTTGTCTTCTGTTCTCTTCATGTATGTACCAAAATTTTGGGATTGGAGCCAGCGAGTGGATAAATACCTAAACCCATAGGTGAGAGGGTACTTCCGCAACTTGCCACTATTTTAGACAATGCTCAATATGCACTCTGGGGTCATACCATCCATTTAACAATTATGCCTCTTGAAAATATATACTCATCTCTTCTTTTAGCTGATCCCTACTTTGAAATCGACATCGTATGGCTTGCTTCATGTCTTTCCACTCCATAATCAAGGCTCTATGAGTGGCCCACCATCTAGCAGGGGTATCCTGCAAGGCTAAGTCAAGAACTGAGATCCTTTGATCCGCCACTATTTTCTCTTCCATGCTAGCAAGAAAATTATGTACCTCTGAGGTACCATCATATGTTGGGTGTTCTCTGATCTCGGTTCCAATCCATCTCGCTTCTCTGGCAGTTGCACATTGTCTTGAGAATCGTTCATATGAGCCTTGCTTCCAATGATCAAATGCTAATTCCGAATCCTTGTCAGCAGGTTGTATGCGTCTCCAACTTATCGATCCATTTGGAGTGGGATTTATATAATCTGGTCTCATTCCTGCTGTTATGGTTTATAATTGGTCAAGAGCATCTGATTCCATATTGTTGTCTTTCGATTCAGTGTATCTAGGCCCTAAATACGAATTTAGGGGCTAAACAACTTTTATCCCATCCACTTCAAACGTCATGGTGTCCTTCTTTAGATCAATGATATCATAGTTGTCATATGTCCAATAAATTCTGAGTATAATAGGGTAGGTATCTTTGTCTACCATGATTTCAATTACCTCAAAATCGGTTGTGGTTTTAACTCCCACAACATCGATTTCTACATTTTCCAGCCTTCCTACTAGAAAAATTCAGTGCTGATTTTCCATCCTCAACTAGATGGGGGAATACACTAATTGTGGTTTTCCCAAATCTTCCTAGGTATTTTTGGGTAGGATGTTGACATCAGATCCCAAAGATAGCATGACATCTTTGGTTTCAAAATCATCTAGTTGGTCTTCTAACCTAAATTATTTTCTTGTTCTCACCTTTCTTCTTTGTATTCTCTGGGTATTCTTCTCAGGGAGGTTGGTCCTTATGATGGCTTCTGGGGTTCCCTCATTTCCTAGTATTAGGTACAAGGTATTGTGCAACTTCTCCGTAAGTTGGTCATACCCTAAAATAACAAAGAACAATTGAAACCAAAGATTGATTATGCTTTGAGATTGTTCATGGTGTCTCTTTGGAATTATAGAGTTTCTAGGTGCCGATGGTGAGGTAGGGTATTGTGCAAGTTTAGGTTGAAAGGTGAATTTAGGGGAATTCTTCATTATTTCTAGAGTAGGGTTACTCTTAAATATTTTTATTGCATCCTTGAAGAACAAATTCTATTTCAAAGGGTCATACCTATCATCCTTGGGAGTTGCTTTCTGAATCTTGGGCTGACTGTCTGCATCTGCCCCAGTTTTTGATCCTTCATGAGTAATGATGTTGATCCTAGGTATATGTTCCTCGATTCCCCTTTTCAGTTCTAATCCTATGAAGCTATCTCCTCATTGACAAACTTGATCTTCCCATTTCACAATCAGTTCTGGGCAGTCTTCGATTGCATGCCCGTTAGTCCCGCAGTGAGAGAACCATGGCCATCTTGGGTGAGGGTAGTCTCTGGACAAGTGACCTTGTTCATTTCATTTGTAACATCTACTTGGACCTCTTCCTCCTTTGAATCCACCTTCAACCCCACCTCCTGTTGAAATAATGTAACTGCGAAGAGCATTCTTATTATTTTGTTATTGGATTAAATCCCCATTGTGGATTAATCATGTTATTATTATTATTGGATTAAATCCCCATTGAGGA
>JZKD02S2405275.1:32846-57089 GCA_000966675.3 Picea glauca | reverse complement strand
TTCCCAGGATAAATACTGTGTCTATTGTGGATGTGTATTTCTCAGTGATCTTGTTCTTATTATGCTCTTATCTTATGAAATGCAAAGAACTATAATAATGGCATAAACATTAACACCTCCCTGACCTCTTCCAGATCATTGGGGGGTTTCATTTATTCTGAATGTTTTCTGATCTAATATGTTGGTCAATGTGTCTAGCACTCTACATTGATTTGTAGCATGTGTTGTAGATTCATAGAAGTAACAATGTATTGTATTGGGTGCAATCATGTACCTTTTCACGATAGGACATTGCCCCAGTGCATGCCCATGTGTCTGACAAATATCATAATACTCAACTGGCTGATATGTTTGAGTTCCTGGAAAGGCATGGTATAGCCCCAATGCATGGAATGGTGGAGTCACAGATACTTTCACAACTCCTCCTATTGGTCCTAGAGAGGGTCCCATCAGGTTGTGCGGAGGTCCCATTCTCCTCAGGCATGAACCACTCATTTTCGAGGTGCCCTTCTATGTAGCATCATGTGCACCAAACCTAAGGTCGTCTTGGTCTTGGTATGGTTAATTCCTGAATATTCTCTGTTAGCACCAATACTTGTCCCTGGAGTTGCGACAAATTTGCATCTATTGGAGGTCTTTTCACTCTCAGACTCCCTGGATAACTTGCCATGGATTCGATCTTCATCGACTATTCCAAGGCATCTGTTAAGGTGGCTATCCGTTGTTTTGTTACATGAATTCTTGTCAAAGGTAGTAATCCTTGGATACACCATTCCCTCTAGTGATTTTCATGAATTGGATGTGCTAACTTTCCAATAGTGTCTTTGAATTTCTGACTGTACTCCTAGGTAGATTCTCCTTCCCTTTGTTGAATATTCCGCAACTCAGAGAGAGTTTGTTTCTATGACTGAGGTAGTTTGAATTTAGTGATGAAATTAAAATGAACTTGGGCAAGGGTGAACACTTGTCCTTGCACCCCTGGTTCAATATCCTTCATGTACCATTTAAGGGAATGGCCCCTCAAGGTAGTTTGAAACTCTACTAACTTGTTTGCATCGAGAGTCCCTCTAGATCTCTATATGGATTCACATAGGAACCAATGTTTCTCTACATCCTTGTCCCCTTTACCCCATAATTTTGGGTATCAAAAAATCAAGCCTCTCATACTTCCATCCATTCCAGGTCTCACTGTTCCTATTAAAATGAAACCTAATGACCCTAGTTGCGATATGCTAGGGTATCCCAATATCCTCCCAATATTTACACTTACAGACTATGACTGACTAACTAGTATGATTATGCGGTATAGGGCTTACCACTGATATAGAGGATACCTGGGGAATGAGTGATTTTGGGTTGGTTCCACTGACTTTTGGGTGGATTTCTTTGATTTGGGGGGTCTCGATTTCTTCCTCTGGAGCGGACTTATCGGATCGATTTCCGATGTTTCCTGATATTGGGGTTGAATATTCTCAGTCTCTTGCAAGATCGAGACATGCTTCTTCTTCCCGTGCTTCTGCACACTCCTCTTCTCGTCCACCCACTTGGGGACTACTTACTCTCTCTGTTTCTCTCTGCTGTAATCTTAGACTGGTCAATTTTTGTTGTCTTCTTACCTTCCTCAACTCTTCCTTCTTTCTTTCATTTGTTCCTCTTGATCCAATTTCTTTCTACAACACCTCAGACTACTTTGCTGCTTTCTTTACCTTTCCATGCCACCACTTCTCAACTATGGAGGCTCTCCTCAAGGATCGCTCATTTCTTGTGTTCTTTTCTTGATCTTCCCCCATCTATCAAAGAAAAACCCTTTCCACTTCTTAGGTCATGATCCTACCCCAAAATCACCCTACCCCAAGCATAGGTGTTTAGGCTACCATCTCAGTTGAGGGAATAGTTATCATCCCCTCCTCCATCAAGAATTCTTTGATTCACATGGGAATTTCCCTCAACAGTATTCCGCGTGCACCTTTCTTGAAAATTACTTCTTCCCATGAAAAATATTGGTGATTCTCAGTTGTGAATTCAATGATATATCCTTCCATAGTCGTGTTAACCCAGAAATTGACTGCTCACGTAATCTAGTGATCCAATCGATGAAGCGATACAATCTTCTTTGTGTACTAAGTACATGTCTTCTTGACGGGTTCTTTTCATTTTGGAGCTTCTTGTAGCCAATATACCCAATGGAAGAGTTCTTCCAAGAGTTTTACCCAGAATATCTCATACTAGTCACTCGATCTTTATGAGTAAAATACAAAATCTCTTCTAGCATTCATTATTTTACCTCACAAATCCGCTTCCTTCCATATAAATGTGTCACAGTTTTGTTCCCACCATTTTCGAATACCAGATCTATATATCCGTGGAAGCATTCTCCTTACAGCTTCCCTTTTAAAACACGGGTCCCAACAACAAAACCATTTTGTTGGCACAAAAGTGATCAGACCAGGGTCCTTCTGAAGTTACCAACAAAAGATACCGATGTAGTCTAGTGCGCTGGAATTTTCATCTTCCCGGGAGGGAATAAGTCTCACCCTAAGTGCAACTGAGATGAATAGGATAGGGAAGGGTAAGGATAATATTCAGTCAAATCTTTGAAGTATCAAGATTTATGTCGATACTGTGCAAGATAATTGAAACCTGTTACAATCCTAAACATTTCCTAATCGAGAATGGGGAAAACATAGTTGCGATGAAATTCACATGTAAGCTATAACCAATTAAGAATATCAGACACCAAAGATAACCTAGCATAACATTCAATAGATTCAGAAGAATAAGTACACAATATATTTTCAAGAAAATTTTGGTCTCGCACTGTATTATCATATAACAGGTTTCTTCTCAAAATAAAAGATCATATTGAGTTTTAAATACAATTGGTCATGCCAAATATAATCAGAAAATGCTTCTGTACTACTGTGAGACAATGCTATTTCAATCCCTTTCTCTTCCCAACACTAAACTACTACATGCCTCTATTATATTATCAATATGGTTTCTAGCCCAGATCTCAGGACTTAGCTAATACCAACAATAATAGTAACAGTAATGAATCTAGCAAACCTTTTACAATCATATTAATACCATATATGTATATTCTAATCCAGGCTTGCTGGTTGAAAACCCAAGAGTTATCTCATCTTCTTCATTCAGTTGCAAGCTCTTTCTCCCAAAACTGGTGTTGCACTGTCCTTCCAACTGTTTTCTGTTCTAACTGTTTCTTGTTGTGCATTCCCTTTTCTCTATTTTCTGTTATTTCCTTTGGTTGGTTGTCAGATTCCAAAATATCTTGCAAAAATTTTGTTTATAAAAAAAAAGTTTTGAAATATCTTACACAACTTCTATTTATTAAAATGAAGGGCCCAACAACCACTTATTACAATGAAAACTAACTAATGACTAACTATGATGGGTTACGTATAGATCCCAACAACCACAAGATAATGATCTATTGCACCATGGGTTTAATATTTTTCAATATTGGCTACGATCCATTACCAATATTCCTTCAGGTAGAAGTTTTATTTTAGGTGGAAACCCAGATACTTGATGTCGACCTTGAAGGCCAAGGTCAAGAAGGGGAAAGTTTGGGAAAGGTAGATATTTTCATGCTTAGAGAGACCCCAAATTTTAATAAAGGACTTGTAGTTTATAACCATTCCTATGGTAGTGAAACATATATCAAGGATATATTTGAGATTATTCACCATGCTTTTTGATCCATCACAAAAAATAATTATGTCATCGACAAAAAATAAATGTGAAACATAATACTACTTTCCAATTAGGATACCTTTGAAAGTGTTGTTTCATATAGCTACCTTGAGAGAAGTACTTTGTTAGACAACACATGTATTCCAACAGAGGATGAACACCTTCAGTAACCACTCACATAACCAGATCAAATATAAACACACCAATGTTTTCATGTGGTAAAACCCCTACGAGGAAACATCCATGGCCCCAACCAACGTGACCACTTGGAGCAGTTTATTAATGTAGAAGAAAATCATTATAGAGATATTTTACAAGAGATTTTCTCACAATCGATCATCGGTAAATGACCCTCCATGCTCTTTAAATAGAGATCATGGACCAATCGGGTGTTAAGCCACAAATCAATGGCCGTTAAGATCGATGAGAATATGAACAGTCAGATCACTCTATGTCGGGAACATATCGTGACTGTTGGATTTCCTAACTAAAAATGCATACTAATGAATACTAAAGAAACACACTAAGAAACACACTTTTACCTAACGACACATTAGACCAATTATATCTTAACTAACTCCTAAGTGTCTAAATATCTTAACATCCCCCCTTAAGAACAACTTGGGATAGGATTGTAGGATTTACAATAGTGACATAATAGGAGAAGGAAGGAGGAATTCGAGCCTATCCCCCCTTAATGACAACTTCTTGAACTCCTAACATAGATCGAAGTTTGAAAAAATTCACTTCTGTAAGAGACTTTGTGAAAATGTCTGCAGCTTGATCTTCTATAGGGAAAATAGCACTTCAAGAACTTGATCATGAATGAGCTTTCTGATGAAGTGCATGTGTAGCTTGATGTGCTTGCTACACTGATTTTGAACTGGATCTTTGGTGAGATTGATGGCACTCTAATTGTCACACTAAAGGCTAGTTGGATGCTGCTGCTGAAATCCAAACTCTGAAAGGATTTGTTGAAGCCACAAGGCATCCTGACTTTCGTTTACTGCTGCTCGGTACTCTGCTTCTGCTGAAGAAAGTGAAATAGCCTATTTTTTCTTACAGGCCCAAGTGAGAGGTCTTGAACCAAGGATGAAAACATAACCTATAGTAGACTTCCGATCATTAGGTTCACCGACCCAATATGAATCAATGAAACCAACCAATAAAGGAGTCCCCCCTGAACTGTAATGTATCTCGAACTGAACTGTACCATGGACATAGCGAAGTATCCTTTTAGCTACTTTCCAATGGATTTCATGGGGTGTTTTCATGTACTGGGCAACAATAACAACAACAAAGGAACGATCAAGATGGGTATGATTCAAGTATAAGAGACTACCAACTAACTGATGGTACAGGGTGGCATCAACTTTGGGAGAAGTACATGTGGTAGTAAGCTTGACTTCAAACTGGTAGGGAGAAGGGGCTGGTTTACAATCATCCATGTGAAAGTGACGAAGAAGGTCACAAGCATACTTAGATTGGGAAAGAAAAATTCCTTCATTGGATTGCAAAACTTGAAGGCCAAGGAAATAGTGCAAAAAACCTAAATCTGTCATTTCAATTTGCTTCTTAAGGCTAGTTTTCACATGGTTTAAAAATTTTGAGTCACTACCAATAAGGATAAGGTCATCAACATAAAGGACAAAGATTATGATATGGATTCCTACTTTATTGGTATATACATTAGGATCATAATGGTATCTAGAGAATCCATTGTCAATAATAAAGTTGTCCATTTTGGCATACCAATCTCAAGGAGCTTGCTTAAGACCATAAAGATATTTCTTAAGGAGACAAACAAGGCTATAGTCATTTTGGACATATCCAAGAGGTTGCTCCATGTAGATTTCTTCTTGAAAATATCTATGCAAGAAGGCAGATTTAACATCCATCTGATGGACCTCCCATTTATGTGAGGCAGCAAGGGAAAGAACAAGGTAGATGGAATTCATTTTGGCTACAGGGGCAAAGGTTTCATTATAGTCAATTCCTTCAAATTGGGAAAATCATTTGGCAACTAACCAAGCTTTGTGTCTTTCAACACTTCCATTTGATGCATACTTAGTTATGTAGACCCATTTACATCTGACAATTTTTCTTCGTTTTGGAAGAGGTATAAGATCCCAAGTATCGTTGGCCATTAAAGAACAATATTCTTCATTCATTGCTGTATCCCAATCTTGATGACCTGAAGCTTCTGCAAATGTATCTGGATCACGAGTCTCTGAAACTTGAGCCAAAAGGGAAGAGGCTCGCTGGAACTGTGAGTGTGTTCGACGCTGATCTAAAGGATCACTGACAAGATCACCAATGGCTTATCATGTTGAACATACCCATCTAGAACGTTGTGGAGCTGGTGTTGGTTCAATTTCAAAGGAATCATCTGGAGGAAGGTGAGCAAGCGGAGGTGGATTTTCATCCTCACTGTCATCATCTGAAGAAGAAACCAGAATAGGAACAGAAGAAGGCACAAACGTCGAATATGACTCGCAGGCCAAAGAAGGCACAATCATCGAATTAGGCTTGCAGACCAAGAGATTTTCATCAAATTTGACATCTCTTCTAATACAAATTTCATTACATTGTGGTTGAAGAAGTCTATAACCTTTGACATCTTCAGAATAACCAACAAATATACACTTCTCACTTTTAGGCTCCAATGCTTTCCTTTTCTCATCAGGAATGTGAGCCCATGCTATACTGCCAAATACATGGAAGTGACTTACACCTGGTTTAATTTTAGTCCAAGCTTATTTCGATGTTATATTTTTAAGATCCTTTGTGGGAGTGCGATTTACTATGTAATTTTCACATTTGATTTCTTCCACCCAATACTTTAGACTTAATCCCTTAGATTGAATCATACAATTAGCCATTTCTTTTAATGTGCGGTTCTTTCTCTCAACAACACCATTTTGTTGTGGTGTATATGGAACAATGTATTTCATTTGGATGCCTTGTGTAGTGTAGTAACTTGTAAAATTATTGTTCACATATTTGCCTCCATTATCTGTTCTTAACTTTTGAATTGGATGTCCATATTGATTTTTTACAAGGGCCTTGTAGGCCAAAAACTTGTCAAAAAATTCACTCTTAAGTTTTAAGAAGTAAAACCAAGTATGTCTGGAAAAGTCATCAATGAAAGTTAAGAAATAGTTGCACCCAGAAAAATAAGGAGAATAAAATGGACCACACAAATCACTGTGAACAAGCTACAAAGGACTCGAGGTGTGCCAAGAGGCACATTTGTCAAAACTGTCTTGATGATGTTTTCCAAGAACACAACTGGCACAAACACCATCTCTGCATGAAACAAGAGGAATACTAGTCACAATCTGTTGAATGCATAGTTGTTGCAATGAGCGATAGTTTAGATGACCAAAATGCTCATGCCAAAGTTTGCTCAAGTCATCGCTATGAGAAACAAAAAATGATGAAAAGGATAATGAACCAAAGTTGTCAAACTTGTACAACCTGGTAATATCATCAACAATTCTAGTTGCAAGAACAACTTAGGATCTTTTAGATCCTTGATTACAACTTGGTGAGGTGAAAATTCTAAGGTTTTACCTTCACCTGAATGAGTGATTTGATATACTGATATAAGGTTACAAGAAAGACTTGGAACACATAATACATCATTGAAATCACTATTTTCTACTTGAACTATTCCAGATCCTTCAACACTAAGAGATCTATCATCACCAACAAATATTTTCTTGGTGTTACATTCATTTAGAGCATAAAATATGTCTCTATCCTTAGCCATATGATAAGATGCTCCAGAGTCAATAAGCCACTCATCAAAAGAAGAAGTATAAGTTGTATTGAAGGAGAAACCAAAAGCATAAAGTGCATGCCCATGAGAAGAAGAAATAGAATCAATACTGATGTTGTGATTTTTCATCATTGCTTCTAAATTTGTCATCTTCTTGAAACATTTGGACTCATCATGACCATATTTATCACAAAAGTTGCAATGCCTATCAATATTCTTACTTTTATATTTTTCTCCTTTGTCACCATTAGGAGTGGAAGCTGTCTGAGTGGTTTTGGGACCCTTATATTTCTTGTTGTTGTGGCGAGGATGTTGCTTCTTGGGATTCTTGGGTTTATCTTTATGATGAAATACTAAGGCTTTGTTGGAGGTACCTGTAGTGTTGTCCACTCCAAGTTGTACAATCTTATCTTTCTCTCTAATCAAAGCATCACAAAAGTTCTCAAGACTAGTTTTTTTATAAGCTGCCCCTAGAGGCTCCTGCATGGCACAAAAGGTAGATACAAACATAAAATATGCACTATCTATCTTAGAAAGAATAAGATAGATGCACCGATATTCTTCTATCTTTATCTTACATTCTTCACATGAAGTTATGAATGTTTTAAACTTATATAGATAGTCTTCAATGCAAGAAAAATCATTTGGACTTAAAGTCAATACTTGATTTTCTAATTGTTGTGCTCGAATAATATCGTGTTTACCAAAATTAGATTCAATCTTGTCCCAAGATTCTTTGGGTTCATCAATTGATTGAAGGTGGAACCTTAAATCAAGAGAGATGGACATTTCGATTAATCCATGTGCTTCGTCATTCCTATTATCCCATTTGAATTTATTATCAACATCAGTGGGTGTTGTTTCCTTTCCCAAGGTAATTCGGTACAAGCCTTTACTTCTTAATAAATCCTCCATATGGGATTTCCATTGGAAGTAGCTGGTGATGGTAAGCAAGAGATTACTTGGAGAATCCATATTAAATATGTAGATAATATGGATTTAAAAACTGAAACTGATGATTTGGATAAAAATATCTCGAAAAGTTATGCGGTTTTAAAAAAAACGGCACTGAAAACAGACTTTAGATGTGAGAGTTATGCCCTTTTAAAAAAAGGCATAAACGATAACCAAAGGACCACATGGTAGTGTAAGTTGCTTTATGAAGTGACCCACTTTTATAAAGAGAAGTGGGGATCACTTTTACAATGAAGTTACTTTATAAAAGAAAAGCTGCATGCAAAATAAATAACTCTAAAATAAAATATTAAAGCTACTTATAGTGATTCACTTTTATACTTGAAGTAAAATACAGTTTACAATTTTAGCATGATCTTTTTTCAAAAAAAGTAACAAAAGAGAGACTTGAACTCAATACCTCTTACTTCATAAGGCAACTTTTAACCAAATGGTATAGCAAAACATATTGTATTTTTTAGGAAGAGGATTGGGGGTGTTTTTGAAGATGGCCTTGGAGAGCGTGCTAAAAAAAACTCATTTCACACAAGAAAAAAAAATTGCTTCTCGATGACAACATGATTAGATCTTGGTTAGCTTACCTGGAAGATGCACCTTTTCCTATCTGTTTCTGATTTTCCGATATCACACAGGGTGTGGGGAAAAAAAATACACAGATCTAAAAGAGTAGCAACCCAGAAATAAATAATACAAAACCAAAATAAAACCAAAATGATACTTTGTAAAAATTTTAAAAATGTGTATTTAGGATTTATACCTCCGGATCTGACTGAAATGGTCGTATCTTGGGAAAACGAAAAACCTTTTCGAGTGAAACAAAAAGTGTTCCTGACCGAAATGAGCACTCCAGACGCAAATAATCAGTCCTCTTAGCCTATAAATGTACATAAATGACACAAAATGGAGATGAGGCAACTCGACTTCACGATATCGATCTACAACATGAGCGAGTCTTCAAACATGCTCTGATACCATGTTTGACAACACATGTATTCCAAAAGAGGACAAACACCTTCGATAACCACTCATATAACCAGATCAAAGATCAACACGCTGATGTTTTCATGCGGTAAAACCCCTACGGGAAAACATCCACGACCCCAACCAACATAGCCACTTGGAGCAGTTTATTAATGCAAAAGAAAAAGATTATAGAGATATTTTACAAGAGAGTTTCTCACAATCGATCATCAGAAAATGAACCTCCATTCTCTTTAAATAGAGATCATGGACCAATTGAGTATTAAGCCATGGATCAATGGACGTTAAGATCGAGGAGAATATGAATCGTCGAATTACTCTATGCCGGGAACATATCGGGACCGTCGGATTTTCTAACTACAAATGCATACTAATGCATACTAAATAAACACACTTTTACCTAACGACACATTAGACCAAGTAGATCTTAACTAACTCCTAAGTGTCTAAATATCCTAAGATACTTAATAATTTTTATACTAGGAGTGTAACATCCCCGCTATAATCCCTAGTTTAATTAATGATTAATGTAGATATAATGTGTAGCTACGACCAAACGATGTATATGTGAAATGTATTTCTAAGATTTAATAATAAAATTTTATTCTAGTTGATAAGGGGACATGGAAAGATTTGGGGGATAAATTAATTCAAAAGAGAAGGGAGGTTCTAAGAGAATGTATAAGAGGGGTCCTAGGGGGAATTACTCATGTCTATTAATTTCACCCACATTCTTTAATTTTATTATCATTATGTATTAAACTCTATTTTTGATTGAGTGTCCCCAAATCCAATCATTGAATACATGTAAGAAAGTGGGCATTGGGTGTGAAAAGTCACATCCCATAGTTATTGGGAGCATGGGGGATAAGTACAATCAACTTGGGGAAGTGTATGAGTCAAGCAAGCAAGCTAAAGGAAATTATTTTGATATGGGAGTTACATTAGTTTTTGAAAGTCAATGTTTTGGTATGAACAACAAGAAGAGAAAAAAAAGGAAGAGCTTGGAGCTGGAGTAACCATGGAGGGAAAATTCTGGAGCATGTTGGATCATTTTGAATCTAAATATTGAAGAGCCAGGTTTTTAGGCTTGAAGAGTGAACTCCTATGTGAGTTTCACTTTAATAACAAGTGTTTGCTATTGTTCCTAGTATTTTTCCTAGCAATGATCTCCCTTGAGTTCCTAGTAGAAATATTCTTAGTTAACTATGCAAAAGAGATCCTAATAAATGAATGGGATTCCCAAGGGATTGAGATCAGTGAAGGGGTACATTCCTTGGGTTGGGAAGGTTGAGAGGAATATAGATGGTGGAAAATCAAGATAATTGTAGGAGAATACCATTGGGTTGTCAGATTTATGAGCTGTGAGTGGAAAGTGAAAGGCCACCCTCTTTTGTGGATTGCTAGCCCCATCTCGAGGGTGATTTGATTTTGAGATTTGGAACAACAAATCTATGGTTGGGTGGAATTTTTGTCCCAAGCAACTAGTTGCACATATGAATCAAAAGATAAGTGTTTATTTTTTTATGCATTGTATTTATGAGTTAGATTGTTGTGTATTAACTCTGTTGTTGAGAAAGATTATATGTTGTTGTGTTGAGTTGTTTTAAGATGCATTCATTCCATTTTTAGAATGTTGCAGATGAATTTAATTAATGATAATAGACAATAGTTAAATATGGTTTTTATTAATAGTTGACAATTTACATGAAATAAATTAGAAGAAGTTTTTAAATTTTATATGTGTTTCTACATGTAATGGACCTAAGCTATGTCAGGGAATGGTACATTATGGTACCATATCTTGTATTTGAAACATCGAGCTTGTATGAGGCCATGACCAATGCCAATTTGGGTGAAAACTGTGAAAAATCAAAGAGAAATACCTAAATTCATGAGCAAATTTAGGTTAGATTTGTCTCATATCCATTGAATAGGGGTTTAATGGAGTCAATCTGTAGAGTTGGAGAGTTAAAATTTGACTTGGAAGGTTGAATTTCACGTTTTAATGGACGTGGTAAACTTGGGAGAATTCTGACAGATCGATGGCTGAGATTGCGTCTGATTTCGAGATGAATGACCCTGATTAATTTTGATAAATTTAAAAACTTATAAGGTTTTTAGAGTTTGGAAAAGCTGAGTAGACCAACAACCGAGATTCATTTCCAAAAATTGATAAATTGAGGTAGATCAACGGTTTGGATTCATTTTCAGCTCTTGGGAAGTTGGAATCAATCAATGATAATGATTTGCTTTAAGAGCTTGGAAAATAGAGCAAATCGATGGTCGAGACTCGTCAGAAAGGTTGGGTGAAGTTTGATAGATCAGTGTCCGGGATCATTTTTGAATGTGATATCAATGGTTCAAATTCATCTAATATTGGTCGAACATTTCTAAGTTTTGGAGTTGGCCAAAATAATTCACTAATGGCCAATGGCCAGGTTGGCTGAATTGGCGAAGTGTTTTGGCTTCCAAACAAAAATCGTTGATGAGCAATGGTCAGGTTGGCCATTTTAGAAAAGTGTTTCAATTGATCAAGATAAAGTGTCAATGGTCGATTGCGAATGGTCCGGGCTCAGATGATTTTCAACTCTTGGAAACTTGTTGTCGATCAATGGTCAATATTTTCTTTCGAAGCTTGGAAAATAGAGAAAATTGACAGTTGAGACTCATCATCAAGGTTGGGTGAAGTTTGATAGATCAATGGATGGGATCATTTTTTAATGGGATATCAATGGTTCAAATTCATCTAAGATTTGGTCGAAAATTTCTAAGTGTTGGAGTTGGCCAAAATAATTCATTGATGGCCAAGGGTCAGGTCGATCAAATTGGCAAAGTGTTTTAGCTTCCAAATGGAAATTGCCGATGACCGATGGTCGGGTTGACTATTTTAGTAAAGTGTTTCGATTGAGCAAGAGAAGGTGTCGATGGCCGATGGTCGATGGTCGGGGCTCGAATGACTCGATGAGGTATCGATTCATCCAAAATAAGTTGTCGATCACCAATGAAGTGAAGAGGGTGATGTCGTGTCATTCCATGTCAACAACCACGTGCTATGCCATGTCATCCAGAGTTCCATGTTAGAGCCTATGTGTCACACCACATTAGTATCTACGTGTCAAACCATGTTAGCATAGTTTCCTTATCAACCAAGAAATGGATGATGGTTGAGTGGATCGGTTTAGAAATGTATTGAAAATAGACTGCTAAAGGAAAAGACCAATGCCCGATGGTCGGGTTGGAAATTTTGGAAAACTATTGTTTGCATCGAAAGGAAAACATTAATCACTGATCACTGATTGAGCTTAGATCAATACTACAGATTGCTTCGAGATGTTGATTGATGTTGGAGATTGATCAATGGGGTTTGTAAAGGAATAGAGAATGAATGGCTCATATTTCACCTGATTTTAGATCAACGAATTAGGTTTAAAGGGTTGTTATAACAATAAAATAGTCAATTTTCTACGAATTGTTTCATGTTTTTGAAGGTCATAAACTTGCAAGGTTAATTTGAGTCCCTGAACGACATTTTTAATCAATCAAAACCCACTAGAAAAGAGTGTAACAAGGTACACTCTATCTATGCAGATTAAATAAAATATCTTAGAGAGAGCTATCCAACGAGCTAATCCAGGCACAAAACATAGCTCATATGAGAAAGTTACAATTGAGACATTTAAGGTAAAATTTCAACACCAATTTACTTCCAAGGGGCATAAATCCTTACTCAGAAGTCCATTTCAGGCTAAGGAAAAGTCTATGGAAATATTATCAACCATACAAGAAAAATATGGAGTTATATTTGGAGTATGGATATGTAAAAATGTGTAGGAAGAGAAAGAAGACACATGTAACATACAAGGATAAACTGAGAAAAATAGTTTAAACTTATCCAAACCATAAATTTCATCTCTGAGATCATATTTGAGAAAATGAATAATCGTTGGAAAGGTCTCGAGGAGGAAAATACACGTATCCACCCAAAATCTTGAATTGGGGACCAATTTTTTTTTCCAGAAAGTAATAAATTATTTATGCAGCAGTAAGAGAGTGGAAATTGCAGCATGTAAATGTTGTAACGTTTCTCCCAGAACTTAGAATGAGGCATGAGTACAACCGATGGAGAGATATTTCAAAGAGGAATGTGTCTAAGGGAATCATATGTTGACTTATTGCATTGTATCCTTCATAAATTGATATGAATGATAACCTTTTTTCTAATTAATGAAGTGTTTTATAATATGCATGTTCTAGCAATAATGATTAGATGCACATTTCTTGAAAAATTAGAGGGACATTTAAAAACAATTGGTTCTTATACGAGGAATAGAGTTATGGAAGATGTCTAGGGATATTAAAACCAGGAGGAGGAGGTCCAAGGTATTCATGTTAGTATGAGAAATGTTGAGATAGAGTCTAATGGAACAAGGGATAGGTAATATCCTATAACTCTGAGGAGCATGCATAGAGAAGTGTAGAGCTACAGGGTCGTTAATGAAAGGATTATGAAGGATTATTAAGAGATACTTCATACTCTAAATATGTTTCATAAGAAAGTTAATAAAGACTCTAGAACCAAGCAAGAAGTTAGTGCTATACAAGTGACAATATCTAGATCCCATAGTAGAAAGGATGATCATGGGACTGATAGGCAGTCTAGAAGCATGAGTAGGAACCACCATTAACCAAGAAAATCCACGAGAATAAATCATGAAATTTCAAGGTTGGGGAGCAGCCCAAGGGTGTCTTCTGTTTGGAGGAAAAGAAAAATGCCTGAGGAAGACATCTTGCAAGGTGAACTCAAGAAAATTAAGACACCAACTTTCAATGGTGAGTATAGGAAAGGAGAAGAGGCTGATTCCTGGATATTAGAAATGAATAAATATTTCCAACTACATGATTACCCCTCAAGGCTAGAATCTAGAATTGCAACCTACCACTTGCAGGGAAAAGAAGTCATGTGGTGGGATTAGATTAAGAAAGCTCAACACCTTGATGAGAAAATGATCTCATGGAGGCAGTTCAAAGGATATTTCCAAGACAAATATTTGTCTCAACATTATTATGAAATGAATGTTAAAGAGTTCTTTGAACTCAAGTTGGGAAGCATGAAAATGGATGAATACAAGAAAAGGTTATTTTAATTGCTGAAGTATGCTTACTTTATAAAGGTGAAAATGTTAAAATCCAAAGGTTTCTAAGTGGGTTACCTTATTTCTACAATGACAAGATACAATATGATAACCTTAATACTTTGGAGGAAGCCATAAAGAGATAAAATAATATTTATGAGTAGAGCAGAGGAAGGTCAGTTTTGCAAAAATATTGGAATGACAAGATGAAGGGTAAAAATGATCAAAGGTAGAAAGGTTTTAATCCATCCTTTTTCAAGAAAAACTCCTAAGAAAATAAACAAATTCATTCAACCAAAATGAGCACAAGAATATAGATTCATTTGGGAGAAATCCAAGGCCAAAGCCTATGCAATGTTGGGGATGTGAGAGAAATCACTTATATAGGGATTTCCCTCACAAATGAGAAAGAATGAGGACTGTCCAAAAAATTCAGGAGGCTGAAACAATGGAAGACATGGTGTTGTCCCTTGACCAAGTTTTGGGAGATCCTTGGTCAAGTTTGACCTATTTTGGGACTTCGACAGCCTGTCGAAGGAGGAGCACAAGACGAAGTAGCGATCATGGGATGTCGACCCCTTTTTGGGTCCCTTTTGGGATTTGGGACTATGTAACGGGTATGGGATGTCGACCCATGGGTTTACCCATGTTTTAGGCCTATTTTTTAAAGTATAAATAGATGTCTAAAGAATGTAAGAAAAGAGCAGTTACAAATGGCTAAGTGTTATATCTATGTGATTGAAGGATTGTAAGTGCTCTGTGCATACTGTGTGAGACTTGCAGAGCTACGTAAAAGTAATTGTAAGAAGGCTTGGTGCTTTGCCCTAGCTCAAAGAAGGAGGATTTGGCAGAGTGTGCATAGATCTCATGTCTTCTGGGGAGTAGGATTTTGATGCTATGTTCCTATAAGAAGCTTGACAAAGATAATAAAGAAGAAGAGTTGGTGGACGTAGCCCCAGGGTGGGGGTGAACCACGTATATGCTGTGTTTCTCTGCTTTGTGCAACGTGTTGATGTGTTTATGTTTTTACTTGCTAAGTTATTTGATATAGATAGATATATATGTTTATGCTTTGTGCTAATGATGTATATGGATGTTAGATCTGAATGTGCTAGTGCATGAATATGTTAGATCTAACCTACTTCTCTATGATAAGTGCTTAGATACATCATATCTAAATGAATGATGCAATGCTCTATTTTATCTGTGGAGTAGATAGTGGTTAAATATTGATGAACTGTCAGTGCTAAGTGCTCTGTTAGGTATTACAATCACAGATCTATGTCCCAACTAAGGTTGTAGACACCTGAGTCCTCCAACCACCCCTGCCTCTACCTCGAGTGAGACTTCATATGCTTCACAAGTGTTTTCGAAAGGGCCTGTAGTTAGGGTTTTGTTGGTGCATTGTTGTAGCATTGAATCTTGGGTCTTCCCCTATGCCAACAAATGGTTCCATTGTTCACAGTGGTCGAAGGCCGAGGAGTAGAATTGGAGTAGGTTGTCACTGCAGTTGAACAACGCCTGGAGGGATCTGTGAATGAGGTAGTCATCCAAGAGTTAGTTGCACAAGAGGCCATGGCACATAAACATGTCGAAGCATCTCGAGCCAATATTAAGGCTTTCGAAGCATAACTACCCAGATCAGAGTGACTTGGGATGAGTCACAAGTGAGTGTTGCGGGCTTGTTGGCCCTTGCCCAAGTTTTGAGAGATCCTTAATCAAGTTTGACCTATTTTGGGACTTCAACAACCTGTCGAAGGAGGATCGTAAGACGAAGCAGAGATCGCGGGATCCTGACCCCTTTTTAGGTCCTTTTTGGGATTTGGGACTATGTAACAGATATGGGATGTCGGCCCATGGGTTTACCCATGTTTTAGGCTTGTTTTGTAAAGTATAAATAGATGTCTAGGAAATGTGAGAAAAAAGAAGTTACGAATGGCTAAGTGATAGATCTATGTGATTGAAGGATTGTAAGTGCTCTTTGCATACTGTGTGAGACTTGTAGAGCTACATGCAAGTAATTGTAAGAAGGCTTGGTGCTTTACCCTAGCTTGAAGAAGGAGGATTTGGCGGAGTGTGAGCAGATCTCCTGTCTTCTACGAAGTAGGATTTTTATGCTATGTGCCTGTAAGAAGCTTGAAAAATATAATAAAGAAGAAGAGTTGGTGGACGTAGCCCCAGGGTGGGGGTGAACCACATATATGTTGTGTTTATCTACTTTGTGCAATGTGTTGATGTGTTTATGTCTTTACTTGCTAAGTGCTTTGATATAGATATATAGATCGGTTTATGCTTTGTGCTAATGATGTATATGGATGTTATATCTGAATGTGCTAGTGCCTGAATCTATTAGATATAACCTACTTCTCTATGATAAGTTCTTAGATACATCATATTTGAATGAATGATGCGATGCTATGTTTTATCTGTGGAGTAGATAATGGTTAAATATTGATGAACTGTCGGTGCTAAGTGCTTTGTTAGGTATTACAAACACAGATCTATGTCCTAGCTAAGGTTGTAGACACTTGACTCCTGCAACCACCCCTACCTCTAACTTGGGTGAGACTTCATCTTCTTCGCAGGTGTTGATGAAAGGGACGATAGTTAGGGTTTTCTTGGTGCATTGTTGTAGCGTTGAACCTTGGGTCTGTCCCTGTGCCAACACATGGGAGGAAACATGCCATAGATTTATGTAGCCTTGGACAACAAGTGGAAGGTAAGATTGATAACCATCACATAACAATTTCAATTGATTTTGGAGCTAGCCATAGGTACATAAAGTATAAAATTGTTGAAATATTTCACTTACAAAGGAGTAAGCATAAGAAATATCGGTTATTTCAACTAGCCATAGGGACTAAGAGGAATATCAATGAGCTAGTTAAATATTTTCCAATAGACATGAATGGATTCAACACAAAGGTAGATGTGAACATCATACCGTTGGGTTCATATTATTGTCTAATTGGCATGGATTGGTTAAAAAAACACAATGTTGTCCTAGACTATAACAGCAACATAATCATATGTCTTGATGAAGAAGGGAAGAAAGGCAAGGTTCAAGGAATTCCAAGAGCTATAACTATTATATATATTTAATCTATGCAGTTGAAAAAGAGTTTTATGAAGGGATGTCATATTTTTGTAGCCTAGAGACAATCAAAGATAAAGTGACAAGTATTGAAGACCATCTAGTCTTAAGGGATTTTGAAGATGTTTTTGGAGAAATCCCATTATTACCACCAAAGAGGGATATTGATTTCTCTATTGATTTGGTGTCAAGAGCTTCACAAGTGTCCAATACACCTTATAGAATGGGCACACCATAGTTGAAAGAGTTGCATATGCAACTTGAAGAATTGTTAAGGAATGGGTATATATGCCCAAGTGTGTCACCTTGGGGTGCCACAATTATTTTTGTGAAGAAGAAATATGGAACCTTGAGGATGTGTATTGATTTCATACAACTTAATAAGGTCGCCATAAAGAACAAATATCTTTTTCCAAGGATTGATGATTTATTTGATCAACTGAACGGTGCAAGAATCTTTTGCAATATTGAATTGAAATCATGTTATCATCAAGTAAGGGTAAAGGAAAAAGACATTAACAAGACAATATTTAGGGGAAGGTATGTGCATTATGAATTCATGGTAGTGCCATTTAGACTATCAAATGCATTAACAATTTTTTTGTGCCCAAAGAATATAGTGTTCATGGAATACTTGGAAAAGTTTGTAATTGTGTTTGTAGATGATATGATCATCTACTCTAAGTCATAAGAGGAACATGATAAACATTTGAGAATGGTGTTGCAAGTTTTAAGAGAGCATAAATTGTATGCTAAGCTAAGTAAGTGCATATTTTATCAAAAGAAGATTAAATACTTGGGGCATATCATTTATGTAGAAGGGATAAGAGTTGATCCCAAGAAGAAAGAGGCCATTAGAAGATGGAAAATACCAATAAATGTGATATATTTCAGATCATTCATGGGTGTTTCCATTTATTACCAAATATTCACAAAAGGATTCTCAAATATTGCAAGCACAATCACTTTTTTGCAAAAGAAGGGAGTGAAATTTGAATGGACTCACAAGAGTAGAGAGAGATTTCAGTAGTTGAAAGACATCTTGAAAAGTGCACCAATATTGAATATTGCATTTCCATATGAATATTTTGTTGTGTGCATTGATGCATGCTAGGAAGGGCTTGGTGGATTCCTCACACAAAAATATCATGTGGTATGCTATGAGTCCAGAAAATTAAAACAACATGAGAGGAATTATGCTACACATGACTTGGAATTAACAACAATTGTACATGAATAAAAAATGTGGAGACATTACCTCATGGGGAGGAAATTTGATCGAAGGATAGACCACTATGGTTTGAAACATTTGTTTGGAAAACCAACATTAAATGCCAAACAAATTAGATGGCTGGAATTTCTGAGTGAATATGAATTTAAGATTAAGCACATTAAAGGTAAGAAAAATCAAGTGGTTGATGCACTTAGTAGAAGAGATCATGAAATTCATATTGTATCCATTAGCATGTACATGATGTCTCTAAAGGATAAAATTATTGCAACGACAAATTCATATCAACATTAATTGAAAATAAAAGAAACATTACAATAGGGTATTTGTCAGTAGAAATTTAAAGGCTTTGAGCTAAAAGAAGATAGAATTCTCATGTACAAAGGCAAAGTGTATGTGTCTAATTACAATGAGCTAAAAAATGAAGTGCTGAGGGAAATGTAGGATGTCCTATATGTTGCTCACCCAATATATCATAAGACAATTACAGTTGTAAGAAACCAATATTTTTGGCCCAGAATAAAGAAAGAAGTGGCTAATTACATAGCCAAATTTCTAGAATGCCAGAAGGTGAAGACACACCATAGACATCCAATTGGGTTGTTACAACCATTTCCCATTCCAAAATGGAAGTGGGAAGTGGTTATAGTGTATTTTATTACAAAGCTTTCGAGGACAGTGAAGCAACATGATTCCATCATGGTGATGGTGGATAAATTAAATAAGACACCACATTTTATTCAAGTGAAGACAACGCGAAAGGAAACAAATATTATAGAAATGTATATGAAAGAAGTCGTCATGCTTCATGGAGATCCTAAGGAAATAGTTTTAGATAAAGATCCAAAATTCATATCCAATTTTTAAAAGAGTTTGTTCAAAGGTTTTGGAACAAATTTAAATCTTAGTACAACGTATCACCCTGAGTCAGATGGGAAAACAAAGAGGACTAACATAATAATTGAGGAAATGATTAGAATGTATGTGATGGATCAACCATCAAAGAGAGAAGATTATATTCACTTAATTGAATTTTATTACAATAATGGGTATCACAGATCATTAAAAATAAACTTGTTTGAAGCATTGTATGGAAGAAAGTGTAACACACTAGTGAGTTGGGATAATCCAATAGACAAAGAAGTTATTGGGCCACATTTCTTGAAGGATATGGAAGAGAAGATGGAAAAGATCAAGTAGAATTTAAATGCTTCCTAGGATAGGAAAAAACTTATGTATACAAGAACATTTTTTTTAAAGATTTTAAAGTGGGAAAACATGTGTTTTTAAAAGTGAAGGAGTAAAGAAGTTTGCTAATATTAGGAATATGCCCTAAGTTGGAAGCAAGAAATTGTGGATCTCTTGAAATATTAGAAAATATAGGGACAATTTCATATATGATAGCATTTCCTTATCCATGAGAGTGCATAATGTATTTCATGTGTCATTATTAAAGAAATATGTGCTTGGCCCTAACCACATAATTGATTAGATTGTGATCTAGGTGGAACACGAAGGGGATTTTCGGGTGAAACAAATACACATCTTGGACTGGATAGTCAAGGTGCTCAGGAACAAATCCATAGGGATGGTAAAGGTTCAATGGACTTGCTACGGTCTTGAATATGCTACATGGTAGAATGAAGAAAACATGTGGGAATAATACCCACAATTCTTTGTCGATTTTGAAGAAAAAAGAATATAAGAATGTAAGACTCCATTTTGAGCAACTAGAGTTATTGGACCACATATTAGATTCCTATCCAACCTAGGCTAGGGGCCCTGATAATAAAAGGGCACATTCATTAGGTTATCCCTAATAAATGAATGGTATATTCCTTGGGTTATCCCTAATAAATGAATGATGCATTCCTTGGGTCCGTGGGTTGAGAGGAACATGAGATTTTGGTTGTAACTACTACTGGAGTTGTGAAATTGCAAAAAAATATTTCTTAAAGTATTGTGATGTAATTTGTATATGTATATTAGCATAGTGCACACCAACGATGATGCACAATTGTAGGGGAGGGGTAATGTAACATCCTCGCTATAATCCCCAGTTTAATTAATGGTTAATGTAGTTATAATGTGTGGCTACAACCAAACAATGTATATGCAAAATGTATTTCTAAGTTTTAATAATAAAATGTGATGCCAACTACTAAGGGGACATGGAAAAAGATGGGGTATGAATTAATTCAAAAGAGAGGGGAGGGTGTAAGAGAATGTCTAAGAGGGGTCCAATGGGGAGTTACTAATGTCTATTAATTCCACCCACAATCCTAAATTCATTATCCTTATGTATTAAACTCTATTTTTGATTGAGTGTCACCAAAGCCAATCATTGAATACATGTAAGAGGGTGGGTGCGAGAAGTCACATCCCATAGTTATTGGGAGCATGGGAGTTGAGTACAATCATCTTAGGGAAGCGTGCGAGTCAAGAAAGCAAGCCAAAGGAGAGGAAATTTATATGGGATTTACAATAGTTTTGGAAAGTCAATGTTTTGGTATGAACAACAAACAAAGAATAGAAAGGAGGAACTTGGAGCTGGAGTAACCAAGGAGGGATAATTCTAGAGCATGCTAGAGTGTTTTAGAGCTGAATATTGAAGAGCCAGGTTGTCAGGCCTAAAGAATGAACTCATGTGTGAGTTTCACTATAACAACAAGTGTTTGTTGTTGTTTTTCCTGGTCATTTTCCTAGTAGTGAGCTCCCTTGAGTTCCTAGAGTAGAGATTCCTGAGATTCCTGGTTACCTATGCCATAGAGACCCTGATAAACTAATGAGATGCCTAAGGTATTGAGATCAGTGAAGGGGTGCATTCCTTGGGTTGGGAAGTTCAAGAGGAAGATAGCTGGTGGAATATCAAGATAGTTGTAGGAGAATACGAGTGGGTTATGTGATTTCTTAGTTGTGAGTGGATAGTGAGAGACCACCCTCTTTTGTGGATTGTTGGCCCCAACTTGGGGGGTGAATTGCTATCGATATTTGGAATGAAAAGTCTACGATTTGGTGGAACATCCATCCCAAGAAACTAGTTACACAAGAACAATTTTTTTAGAGATTTTAAAGTGGGAAAACATGTGTTTTTTAAAAGTGAAGGAGAAACAAAGTTCGCTAATATTTGGAATATGCCCTAAGTTGGCAGCAAGACATTGTGGATTTATTGAAATCCATAAAATATAGGGCCAGTTTAATATATGCTAGCATTTCCTTCATCCATGAGAGTGCATAATGTATTTTATGTGTCATTATTAAAGAAATATGTGCCTGGCCCTAACCACATAATTGATTGGACTGTGATCTAGATGGAACATGAAGGAGATTTTTGGGTGGAACCAATACACATCTTGGACTAGATAGTCAAGGTGCTCAGGAACAAATCCATAGGGATGGTAAAGGTTCAATGGACCTAATATGGTCTTGAATATGCTACATGGGAGAACGAAGAAAACATGTGGGAATAATACCCACAATTCTTTGTTGATTTTGAAGAAAATAGAATATAAGAATGAAAGACTCCATTTTGAGTAGCTAGAGTTATTGAACCACATCTCATATGCCTAGCCAATAGGCTAGGGGACCTGATAAAAGAATGACACATTCATTGGGTTATACCTAATAAATGAATGGTACATTCCTTGGGTTATCCCTAATAAATGAATGGTGCATTCCTTGGGTCCGTAGGTTGAGAGGAACATGAGATTTTGGTTGTAACTACTGTTGGAGTTGTGAAATTGCAAAACTTTATTTCTTAAAGTATTGTGATGTAATTTGTATATGTATATTGGAATAATGCACACCAAGGATGATGCACAATTGTAGGGGAGGGGGAATGTAACATCCCCTCTATAATCCCTACTTTAATTAATGGTTAATGTAGATATAATGTGTGGCTATGGCCAAATGATGTATATGCAAAATGTATTTCTAAGTTTTAATAATAAAATGTGATGCCAACTGCTAAGGGGCCATGAAAAGAGATGGGGTATGAATTAATTCAAAAGATAGGGGAGGGTCTAAGAGAATTTCTAAGAGAGGTCCAAAGGGGAGTTACTCATGTCTATTAATTCCACCCACAATCCTAAATTTTATTATCATTATGTATTAAACTCTATTTCTGATTGAGTGTCCCCAAAGCCAATCATTGAATACATGTAAGAGGGTGGGTGTGAGAATTCAAATCCCATAGTTATTGGGAGCATGGGGGATGAGTACAATCATCTTAGGGAAGTGTGTGATTCAAGAAAGCAAGCCAAAGGAGAGGAAATTTATATGGGAGTTACAACAATTTTGGAAAGTCAATGTTTTGGTATGAACAACAAGCAGAGAATAGAAAGGACGAGCTTGAAGATGGAGTAACCAAGGAGGGATAATTCTGGAGCATGCTAGAGTGTTTTGGAGATGAATATTGAAGAGCCAGGTTGTCAGGATTGAAGAATGAACTCCTGCGTGAGTTTCAATGTAACAACAAGTGTTTGTTGTTGTTTTTCTTGGTCTTTTTCCTAGTATTGATCTCCCTTGAGTTTCTAGAGGAGAGATTCTTGGTTACCTATGCTAGAGAGACCCTGATAAACTAATGGGATGCCCACGGTATTGAGATTAGTGAAGGGGTACATTACTTGGGTTGGGAAGTTCAAGAGGAAGAGAGCTGGTGGAATATTGAGATAGTTGTAGGAGAATACCAGTGGGTTGTGGGATTTCTTAGTTGTGAGTGGATAGTGAGAGACCACCCTCTTTTGTGGATTGCTAGCCCCAACTTGGGGGGTGAATTTATATTGATATTTGTAATGACAAGTCTATGATTTGGTGGAACATTCGTCCCAAGCAACTAGTTATACATCTAAATTAAAAGATAAGTGTTTATCTGTTTATGTGTTGTATTTATGAGTTAAATTGTTGTGTATTAACTCTGTTGTTGATCAATGTTATATGCTGTCATGTTGAGTTATTTTAAGACACATTCATGCCATTTTTATCATGTTGTATATGCATTTAGTTAATGGTAATAGAAAATAGTTAAATATGGTTGCAATTCACAGATGATAAGCTACATGAAATTAGTTAGTAGGAATTTTTAAATTTTATGAGTATTTCCACACGTAATGGACCTCAGTTGGGCTAGGGAACATTACAAGGAGGAATAACATGGGGGATAGAGGGAAACCTTGGTGAATTCCTTTTTCATAATTGAAAAATGGTGAGGATGATCCATTAGTTAGTATTGTGAAAGTCACAAGTTGATGCAAGCCATAACCCAAGCCACAAAGTGTAGACTAAATCTCATGTGTATTAAAATGAGGAAAATGAAGAGCCAAATAAC
>JZKD02S2405274.1:1084466-1109958 GCA_000966675.3 Picea glauca | reverse complement strand
CTAGGTTCGAGTGCCCAGCATGCATGCACTGGTCCTCCTAAAGAACCATGTCTAGACCCTAAGTTACCAGGATTCAGATCTGGATCCGCTAGTTTTTTGAAAATCCAACATCCATATACTATGGGGAAACTGTGTACAAACAATATAAATATATTTTTATAATTTAAAAAAACAAAATTTATATAAAAATTAAAAAATATAAAAATATTCAATTATAATTTTTTATATTTTTTAATATGTAATACTTATATAAAACAATTAATATATTTATAATTAACATATTATTTATAAGTACTTTACATTAATTATTTTATTGAAGTTAAATAATAAACTTAAACTTCCACATTTGTTATATAAACTTTAGAGTTGTGAACTAGGGGGCTAAATATTATATAACAGAAATTTAGGGGAAGAAAACTTTAATAATATTTTAATGAGGGTTTATAACTTTTAATATATTTCAAAACTATGCATTAAACTTTATCAGGGTGATCGACTGCCCTTCCCATTGGGTAAGGTTGGCATTTCTAAAATGAATTTGACATGTATGAAACATTTTGGTTTACACGGCTGCGATGTAAAGAATCTTGCATTGGCGTAAAGATTTTTGGATTACATTGCGACATTGTATCACACAGATCAGATCCTACGCCGATTTCGACGGATCCATGGATCCAATCCCCAAGCCTGATAGATTTGGTAACAGAGCCTAGCACCTTTCCTTCACCCTCTCCTTGGGTTTAATTCTAAATTGGAAGTCTGCCTATTTAGTGCTCTTTTCCTAAAACCAGAAAAGTAACTTACAAATAGAAAAGCAACTTAAAAATAGCACTGAAGCTAATATCTTGATTTAGAACAACTAAAATAAGAAAACAAGCATTGTTCTCATTTCGTGACAACACTTGCAACTAGAAGAAATATGTGGATGGCTCATGCATGCACACTTTATCTGCCTATCATCCTTGCATCTGCGAAAGCTCTGTTGTTGCATCTCTTCTATTGTGCACAAGAACTGCACTAAATGCTTCGCTGGTGCACCATTGCTCCTAGAGACACCGTTTTAACCTACCACTATACCTTCTCTGCATGCACTTAGGTCCATGGTGAGAACACTTATAGAGGTACAAACTCCACACTCCCTCTTACTAAGGGAAGTGTTCTCTACCAAACACATGTTGCTCCCTTTGCATCTGCAGCCTCCCCTCTAGGGTCTTGGTCAAATTGTCTACATGCAAGAAACATGAAACTAGGTCCTCATGTTAGGGACCTAACCTCCCTAACCCCTCACGTAGGTAGAATAATATATTTTCCATGTAATAAAAACCGACATTAGTTAATAAACCCTATTTAATAAATATAAACAAGTCAATGTAAGAAGACCTAATAGAAGCTTCTGCTTCTAGAAAGATCTTCCTCTAGAATGTTCTTTAGAAGAGAATTAATATAAATAAGAGTAGGAGGCATGAAAAATCTTTGTCTAAATATTTATTATAATAGAGTGCTTATCTATTGGAGGTTGCCCTCTCGAAGTGACAAGTGAACATTGCTTTATTTCAATAAAGGTATTATTGGTGGCATTGGTATTCTCAATATTCTACCATTCCATTGGTATTTGTTGAATATTGTTGTTTCTGCATATTATATTACTCTCGATACCTTACAAGTGGTATCAGATCACTTTCCTTGGCAGGAATTGCGGGTTAATTTTTTTTCTAGGGTAGAGACGTGTATTGTCGGTGTCTTAAAGCACAAAGATTTGTTACTCAGCGAGTAAAACTGCAGTGGGGAAGACTACAAGCAAGAAATGCAAACGATTTCATAGGGTTGCCTAGAAACCAAAGTTTCACCTTGTTGGAAACCTTTGTAACCTCTGTTGGTACCCCTTGAGTAGTACCGTATCAAATAGAATCTGTACACGACCATCACTCCCACGTACGGACATGTATATAGGGAGTCCCCTAAGTCTCCTGAAAGTAGCCCTAGATTAGTCGATCGACCGCCTAACTGCTATAGTGCCACCGAGAATAACACTTAGGAAGATAATTTATAGTACCTAGGTAATCAGGTAGTACGGCTAAGGGTACAATTGAGCCTCCTTAATTGGTTCCTTGAGATATCGGGTTGAGTACTATTGTTCGACCTCACATGTATATCAAAGAGCTATATCACAGGGAAAACCCTAGTCCACATGCACCCTGCAAACCCTAACCAAGAGGAACACACTAGAGAAAGAGCAAAAAATATATTCTGGTCGCGCCACCTTACCTCTTACATCTTGGTTGCAAATTTACTACACATTTTTTCCTATTAAGAATTTGGGCATTTTGACACTGCAATATTATTCAGATTGGAGTATAACTCAAAAAAGAAGTATGGGTCTTGTATGTACCATTATTTGAGACCTATCCCATTGGATTCCTCTCTTTTCCCTAATCGTAGTGGTAGCTATCATGTTTAAGCCTTTTTTGTCCTGTGGACACAACCCCTTCCCGACACCCTTATTTGGCACTTATTCCATTAGTTTCCTCTCGTTTCCTTGATTGTAGTGGTATATATCACTTATCTTCCTTTTTGTTCACGGACCCACCTCTCATATCCTAGTGGCTTCCACTCACCAAAACAAAACCAATCAGAAATTTAATAATGACATTACTGCCATTCATGCCAAAATGGACCACATTCAATAACAACTCTCTTTCTAAATAGAAGAAATCCTCTCCGCTTTCCAACAATTCCTATCCAAGGGTCCTTCCCACTCTAGCCCAAACCCCCAAGTCGAAGGTGATGACTGTTTCCAATCCTTTAAACTTTCATTCCAATCGTGACCCCCGTCTTCTCAGGGTTGAGGTGAACAAATTTGATGGCTTGGATCCAACAACCCAGGTCACTCAGATGGAACACTATTTTCCCTGCATGGAATTACCGATGACTTGACCAAGCTTTGTTACAACTTTCTCTATTTGGATTCATAATGATCACAATGGTGGTAATGGCATAGAAATGCACACCAAGGGTATGTTGCTTGGACATAGTTTGTTGCTGAGTTGTATGAACACTTTGACACAAACACCCACCATTTAGGTCATTTGACTAAGTTGAAACAATCTTGAATAGTGGAATATTTTATCGTTTCCTTCGATCACTTGACTTTCTGAATGAAGGGTATGACCGATGCCTTCTTCTGATAAGTCTTTATCAGTGGTCTCAAGGATGAAATCTGAGCTCAGGTCCTCATGGCTCGTCCCTAGACTTGGTTGGAAGCAACTAAACGTGCTAAGGAGGCACAACATGTCATCTTTTCCTAGAACAAAAAACTCGTTTTTATTCCCCACTCTCAACCCCCTAATCCTACCCCTTCGAAAACTCCTCTCAAGGTACAAAAATTAACACGAGAAGAAATGGCTGAATGCCAACTCAAGGGTCTTTGCTATAATTGTGATGAGAAACACTTTCTTGGGCACAAGTGTAAAGACCATAAACTTTTTATGGCTGTTTCAGAGGATGTTTCTGATGAAGATGTCGAGGTTTCACCTAAGGAAGCACTACCCCAAGCAAATGATCTTACGTTTCCATTTGATTCTCTCAAAGTTGAACAACTGATTTCGTTGAATGCTCTACTTGACTTTTCTACTCCCCAAACCCTCAAATTGATTGGTTATATTAAGCACAAGAAAGTTATGATTTTAGTTGATAGTGACAACATTCATAATTTCATTCATCATCGCCTTGACCAAGAAATGAATTGTTATATCCGTGTTGTCAAAAATTTTCAAATCATGATTACCAATGGTGGTTCCATGAAATGTGGGGGACTTTGTGAAAATGTGTGCCTACAAATTGGTCAATATAACATGAAATCTCACATGTTTGCTATTGGCATGGGTGGTTGTGACATTGTGCTTGGTGTTGAATGGATACATACTCTAGCCCCCGTAACCATGGATTTTAAGGATTTGACCATACAATTCCAACAAGAAGGCCAACAGTATAAATTCCATGGCATTAGAGTAGGCTCTCCGGAGATCATCATTTCCCACTGCATGAAAAAGTTACTCAAAAAAGGTCATTCTGGAATCATTGCCCAACTCCATTCCATTCAAGCAGTTGAGACTCCCTCTGTGCATTCCGACCTTCAATCTATCCTTTCCCAACATTACAATGTTTTCCAAACTCCCTAGGGCCTTTCCCTATCATGCGACGACCATGACCATTCCATTCCTTTAATCATGGGAAATCTTCCTCCCAATGTGTTCCCTTATCATCATCCCTTTGCTCAAAAAAATGAAATCGAGAAAATTGTCCAAGAATTGCTAGAAGCGGGTGTTATCTGTCCTAGTACCAACCCCTATTCTTCCCCTATTGTCATCATCCTCAAGAAGGAAGGCACTTTATACATGTGTCATGATTTTTGTCCCCTCAACAAACTTACCATCAAGGACAAATTTCCCATTTCTTTCATAGATGACCTTCTGTATGAACTCAGTGGGGCTTAATACTTTACCAAACTTGACCTCTGTTCTGGCTACCACTAGATACGCATGAAAGAGGAAGACATTCACAAGACTTCATTTCACACTCATGAGGGCCTCTATGAGTTATTGGTCATGCCCTTTGGTCTCTGTAATGCCCCCTCCACTTTTCAAAGTCTCATGAATCATGTCTTTCATCATTTCCTCCGTCACTTTGTGTTAATCTTCTTTGATGATATTCTCATCTATAGTAAAACTTGGCAAGCTCATCTCACCCATGTGGATCAAGTTCTTCATCTCCTATCCAACACCAACCTTTTTCTCAAACAATCTAAATGTGCTTTTCGTGTCTCTGAAGTCAAGTACTTGGGTCATATTGTTGCAAGGATGATGTACAAGTGGATCCTAAGAAAATTGAAACAATGCAGATTTGGCCTCGCCCTAAAACTCTTAAACGTTTATGTGGTTTCTTGGGTTTAATGAGATATTATCGTAAGTTTGTTTAGAATTATGGAAAAATCATGGCTCCTCTAACAACTCTCCTTCAAAAGAATGCTTTCAGTTGGACTCAAGTCGCTGACCAATCCTTCCAAGCCTTGAAAGAAGCTATGTGCACCACTCCTGTACTGGCCCTACCTGACTTCACCAAGACCTTTGTTCTGGAATGTGATGCATCAGGGAGAGGAATCAAGACAGTCCTTATGCAAGATGGATGAACTTTGGCTTTCATCAACAAACAATGGTCGGAGTGACATTCGGGCTAATAAATCTATGAAAAGGAAATGTTGGCTATTTTGTATGCAGTGGATCTCTGACGCCCTTATCTATTGGGATGACGCTTTCAAATTAAAACGGATCATCAAAGCCTCAAGTACTTCGTGGAACAACGAATTTCATCCTTGGAACAACAAAATGGGTAACCAAGTTGTTTGGATATGATTATGAGATCATTTATAAGAAGGGAAAAGAAAATGTGGTGGCAGATGCTCTTTCCATGAAATATGAAGAAGAAGGGTACCTCTTTTCCCTCTCATTCCTTGTCAACTGGCTTTAGGATGTTTGTCAGGAATGGTTGAAAGACCCCAAAATTTCCATCCTAATCCAACAACTGCAACATGATCCCCAAGCTACTCTATGGTACTATTGTCACAATGATGAGTTTCACTATAAAGATCGCCTATATTTAAGCAAATATTCGGCCCTTAAATCCATTGTGCTCTCTGAGTTTCATGCTTCACCTACCGTGGTTCATTCAGGTATGAACGAGTCAAACGTTATTTTTTTTGGACGGTATGAAACATACCATCTGCATCTTTGTGGCCAAATGTGATACTTGTCATCATAATAAGGGAGAAACTATCAAACCTACAGGCACACTCCAACCGCTTCCACTTCCACCTACTATTTGGATGGATATTTCTATGGATTTCATTGTTGGCTTACCCAAATTAGGCAATAAGTCAGTCATCATGGTGGTAGTTGATCGTCTTTCCAAATGTGCTGATTTTTTTGCTCTACAACACCTATTCATAGCATCCACAATGGCTTTAGGAGGTTGACCGCAATCTTATAGTCCGCATGACCATTCTTCGTACTCTTAAAGAAAATTTGGTCATGGATCAAAACCACATAAAGCAACTTGCAGATTAGGTTCGTTTTGAATGTCAATTTACCTCAACGATTTTGATCCTACTCTAGAATCATCTTCAAGAGTGAAAAACTCACCAATACAAGACCTTAAGCCCAAGAATTAATGATTCTTTTCTCTCATAAAAATGAGTCTATTTGTGTCAACTTATTAATCAAGAGAAATATACTATTAATGTTGGGTGCTTATAATTCTTCTAAAATTTTGTAGAATGTGAACCTAAGGCCTCCAAATTTCACTTAGTTTTTCACCATCATCTTGGTTAATATTATTTGGATGTAGCTCAATTTCCAAGGTTTCTCTTATCTTTGTTTTGGTGTAATTTCCTTCCTTCATAATGATTTTGGCATTTTCTAAGCACATTTAGTGACTAGTGTTATGCACATCTTCCACTAGGGCTGATCTTATAATTCTATCATGTCTTTGAGTTGTGCAATGCTCTTTCAACCTTACATGAATGGATTTTCTTGTCTTTCCAATGTAAAGTTTGTTGCATGAACAATGAATAGAGTAAACCCCTTTATATAATTTATGGTTTGACAGATCTTTCATTGAATCAACCATTCTACCAATTTTATTTGAGGGGAAGAATGCAACACCTATGTTTACTTTCTTAACGATTTTCACAAGTTTGTCTGTTGTCTCTTGGATGCAGGGTAGACAAATCCGGTCACCAATGTATTTATTACACCAAGTTTTTGTGTTGAGAAGTGATGCGAGTTTGCATGAATATACCTATTAGTATGGATAATATTTTTGTATACTTGCCACATCAGAGTGTCGCCATCTATTTTAGTCAATAGAACGTACATAAAGGGTATGCTTCTCTCATCCTCCATTTCCATTGTGAACTTGATATTCTTTGAAGGACTCTTCTAAATTATCTCGTCCACGGGACCATACTATATTAATATCATCTACGTACTACTTCTACAGTTAGTGGAGAGGATACCAAGGAACATTTTTTGAAGTTTTCCATGTATAAATTGTCAATAACATGTGAGAGGGGTGATCCCATAGAAATACCCTCAATCTGCTCATAAATTGTTCCCCACAAATTGAAAAAAGTACAATTAAAGAAAACACTCACTAGTTCTACAGTTTTATCATTAGTTATATTTTTGATAACATTAATTGCCTCTTGGATTGGAATTTTAGTGAACAATGATACCACATCAAAACTAAATACGATCTCATCCTCCTCAAATTTTATATATTTTATTTCTCTTATTTGACCTACCGAGTCTTTAACAAATGAATTAGTTTTCTGAACAAGAATCTTTGGTTTGCTAGCTAATAATTTGGCTAGCTTATATGTTGGAGACCCAAAAGTATTTACTATTTCCTTGAGAGGGATGTCTGCTTTGTGAACCTTTGACAATCCATATATGCGTAGGGTTATCGAATCTTTTGGTATCAACAACTTGTTTACATCATCTTCCCAAGGTGCATTCATGATTGTCTAAGCACCCTATTTAATAGTTTTACTGCTTGGATCATTTGTGAATACTAGTGTTTTTAAAATAGGTGTGAGTCAAATCAACTTGGTCAACTCAATCGAGTTGATTGTTGATCGCTTGACTCGGCTATTTACTCGGTTCGGTAACCGGTTTGGTACCGAAATAGCCGAGTCAAAGCATGAATCGACTGGTTTGGTACCAAACTATCCCTACTCGATTGAGTCTGTGCCTACTTCTCTGAGTAGGTAGAGAACCACACCCACGTGGATTGTGGGTTAAAATAATCATATTTTTAAATATATATATATATATATATATATATATACCCTAACCCTACCATTTTTCTATAAGGACACCCCCCGTCTACTTGCCTGATGCCTCTCTCATTCAACATTTGTGAGCATTTGAATATTGGAGTTTTGGAGCAGTCAACAACATTGAAGACTGTACAGTGTATTGAAGAGCAGTTTGAACCTTGAGGCAACAAATTGGAGTTGGTTTGGACTATTTGCAATGGATTAGTGAGGAGGCTACAAGTTACAACGAGCTAAATAACCTTTGATTAGGACACAACCATAGATACCGTGCAATAAATATCATCTTCGTGCAATACAACCTCCAGTTAAGATGCAACCAGTTGTTAAAGAAAATACATGATATAGATCCCATTGTGTTGGATGATATTGATCCAACTTCAGAATAGGGAGAGGAGTCTCACCCAACAGATTTTGATGCTAATTTTGATATTGATGACTTGGGGTTGGGTTTGGATTCAAATCCAATAGGAGTAGCCAGAATAAGCAAAGCACCAAGCATGGCACATACAAACACTAGTCATATAGCTCGACCATCTTGTGCTTTTTCTAGTAATATTACTACTAATGTAATTGCAAATGTCCCTGAAGAGTCTAAGGATCCTGAAGACTCTGAGCCAGAGGATGATTTTGTAGTTATTGGGATATTTAGACACTTAAGAGTTAGTTAAGATCAACTTGGTCTAACGTCTCGTTAGGTAAAAGTGTGTTTCTTTAGTATGCATTTGTAAATAGGTAATTCGACTATCATGATATGTTTCCTACATAGAGTGATCTGATAGATCATATTCTCCTCGATCTTAACGACTACACTGATCCGTGGCTTAACACTCGATTGGTCCATGATCTCTATTTAAAAAACATGGAGGTTCATTTGCCGATGATCGATTGTGAGAAAATCTCTTGTAAATCTCTCTGTAATATTTTTCTTTTGTATTAATAAATTGCTCAAAGTGGCCACGCTAGTTGGGGTCGTGGATGTTTCCCCGTAGGGGTTTTACTACGTAAAAACATTGGTGTATTGATATTTGATCTAGTTGTGTGAGTGGTTACTAAAGGTATTCATCCTCTGTTGGATTACATGTATTGTCGAACATGGTATCGGAGCGAATTTGAAGATCCACTCCCATTGTAGATCGAGATCTTGAAGTCGTGTTGTCACATCTCTGGTTTCTTCCGTTTTCGTTAATTTCCGGAATGAGAAGACTATTCCATTGCATCTGGTGTGCTCATTTCAGTTAAGAATGCCTTAAGTTTCACTCGAAAAAGTTTGTCAGATCCGAAGGTATAAAGCCCAAATACGCCCTATTAAATATTTGCAGAGATAATATTTTGGTTTTATGTTTTATTATTTTTGGGTTCCTACTATTTTCGATTTATGTATTCTCTTTGCCCCATGCTCTATGCGATCTCAACAAATCAGAAACAGAGCGAAAAAGGTTTTCATGTCTGCAAAGACTCTTTGTCTGTGCTCTGTGCAATCTTGGTAAATTATAAACAAAGGAAAAACTTGTTTTTCCTGGGTAAACTAACTGAGATCTAACCTTTGTTGCCATCGAGAAGCGGATTTTTTTTTCTTATGTGAAAATATTTTTTTTAGCACGCTCTCCAATGTTGTCTTCCATAACAACAACACCCTCAATCCTCTTTCTAAACAATATAATATGTTTTGCACTAACTTACTTGGTTAAATGTTGCTTTATTAAGTAAGAGGTCTCGAGTTCAAGTCTTTTTTTTGTTTTTTTGTTTTTAAAGATCATGTATCCATTCTAAAGTGCATTTCACTTGAATTATAAAAGTGAATCAATACAAGTAACTTTAATATTTTATTTTAAGTTATTTATTTTGCATGCAACAGTACTTTATAAAGTAAATTCATTGTAAAAATGATCCACATTTATTCTATAAAAGTGGGTCACTTCATACGCAACTTATTTGTAAAAGTGAGGTTATTAGAAGGAGGGGTATCACTACGTGGACCAACTTCTACTTGCCACGTGAATCCTTAGTTACCGTTTATGCCTTTTTTGAAAATGGCATAACTTTCACATTCAATGTCCGTTTCTAGTGTCGTTTTTTTAAACAACCTATTTTTTCGATATCTTTCCATCCAGACCATCAATTTCATATTTTTCTGCATATTTTAATATGACATATCCCATTGATTTTTTACTTACCAATACCAACTACTTCTCATGGGAATCTCATATGGAGGATGTATTAAGAAGTAAATGACTGCACCAAATTACCTTGGAAAAAGAACAAGAACCCATTGATGATGACAACTATGCCAAATGGATTAATAGGAATGACAAAGCATGTGGAATAATCAAAATGTTCATCTCTCCTGATTTAAGGTTTAACCTTCAAGGACTTGATGTCCCAATAAAGCTTGAGAAAAACTTGCAATGATGTTTGGTAAACAAAATACTATTCGAGCCCATCAGTTGGAAAATGAGTTAATGACTTTAAGTCCAAATGATTTTTCTTGCATTGAAGATTACTTATCTAAGTTAAAAAAACGTAGAATTTTATGTATAAAAGGCGGGCTATATTTGAAGGAATATCGATGCATATATGTTATTCTTGCTAAGCTAGGTAGTGCATATTCTGTTTTTGTATTTACCTTTTATGCCACTAGAGAAGCTCTAGGGAGTGCTTATAAAGAACCCTCTCTTGAGTCCTTTTGTGATTCTCTAATTTGAAATCAAGATATGCTTGTGCAACTTGGATTGATCACCATTGCAGGTACATCCAGAAAAGCCTTAATGGTCTAACATAAATATAAATCCAAGAATCTTAAGAAGCAACACCCTCACCACAATAACAATCAAAACAAGGGTCCCAAACCCTCTCCACCAGTCTATGTTCCTAATGGTGACAAAGGAGCAAAATCTAAAAAATAAGAAGACTAACATACATTGCAACTTTTGTGGGAAAGATGGTCATGTGGAGTCCAAATGTTTTAAGAATATGAAAGCTTTGGAAGCAACGATAAATAAACACAACATCAGTATTGATTCTTCTTCTTCTATCTTTTCTTCTCATGGACATGCACTTTCTGCTTCTGGTTTCTCCTTCAATGCAACTTCTTCTTCTGATGAGTGGCTTATTGATTCTGGAGCATCTTATCATATGGTTAAGGATAAAACCATATTTTCTTCTCTTAATGAATGCAACACCAAGAAAATATTTGTTGGTGATGATAGATCTATGAATGTTGTAGGGTCAGGAACAATTCAAATAGTCAATGGTCATTTCGATGATGTATTATGTGTTCCAAGTCTTTCTTGCAACCTTCTATCAGTATATTAGATTACTCATTCTGGTGAAGGTAAAACCGTAGAGTTTTCACCTCACCAAGTTGTAATCAAGGATCTAAAAGATCCTAAGCATGTTCTTGCAACTATAATTGTTGACGATATTACTAGGTTGTACAAGTTTAAAAACTTTGGGTCATCACCTTTTCCATCACTTTTTGTTGCTCGTAGCGTTGACTTGAACAAACTTTGGCATGAACAGTTTGGTCATATAAACTATCGCTCATTACAACAACTGTGTAATCAACACATGGTGATTGGTCTACCTCTTGTTTCTTTCAGAGATCGTGTTTTTGCAGGTTGTGTTCTCGACAAACATCATCGAGACAATTTTGACAAACGTACCTCTTGACACACCTCGACCCCTTTGCTGCGTGTTCACAGTGACTTCTACAGTCCACTTTCTTCTCCTTTTTATTTGTACAAGTATTTCTTAAATTTCATTGATGACTTTTCTAGACGCACTTGGGTTTACTTCTTAAAACTTAAGAACAAAGTTTTTGGCCTACAAGGCCCTTGTAGAAAAAAAATCTGGACATCAACTTCAAAGGTTAAGAACATATAATGGAGGCGAATATGTGAACAATAATTTTGCAAGTTGTTGCACTACATAGGGCATCCAAATGCAACACATTGTTCCATATACACCACAACAAAATGGTGTCGCTGAGAGAAAGAATTGCACATAAAAAGAAATGACTAATTGTATGATCCAATCTAAGGGATTAAGTCTAAAGTATTGGGTGGAAGCCATTAACTGTGCAAATTACATAGTAAATCACACTCCCACAAAGACTCTAAAAATATAACATAGGAAGAAACATGGAGTAACATTAAGCCGGATGTAATCCACTTCCATGTATTTGATAGTGTAGCATGGGGTCACGTTCCTGATGAGAAAATGAAAACTTTAAAACCTAAAGGTGAGAAGTGTATTTTTGTGGGTTATTCTGAAGATGTCAAAGGTTAGAGACTTCTTCAACCTCATTCAAATGAAATTATTATTAGAAGAGATTAAATTTGATGAAAATATCTTGACCTGCGAGCTTAATTCAATGTTTGTTCCTTCTTCGGCCTGCGAGCCATCTTCGACGTTTTTGTCATCTTCTGTTCCTATTTTAGTTTCTTCTTCTTCAGATGATGAAAGTGAGGATGGAAATCCACCTCCGCTTGCTCACCTCCCTCCAGATGAGTCCATTGAACATGAACTTACACCAACACCACCGCTTCCAAGATGGGTCTGTTCAATATGAGAACCAGCTGGTGATCTTGTTGGTGATCCTCCAGATCAACGTCATACACATTCACAATTCCAACGAACCTTTTCTCCTTTGGCTCAATTTTCAGAGACTCATGATCCATAAACATTTGCAGAAGCTTAAGTTCATCTAGATTGAGATACATCAATTAATGAAGAGTATTTCTCTTTAATGGAAACAATACTTGGGATCTTGTACTGCTTCTGAAAGGGAGAAAACTTGTTAGATGTAAATGGGTCTACATAATTAAGTATGCATCAGATGGAAGCGTTGAAAGAAACAAGGTTCGATTAGTTTCCAAATGATTCTCTCAAGTTGAAGGAATTGAATATAATGAAACATTTTCCCCTGTAGACAAAATGAATACCATTTGCCTTGTTCTAGCCCTTGAAAGATAAATAGAAGTTCCATCATATGGATGTTAAATATGCCTTCTTGGATGGGGATTCCTTCCATAATAGGATCCATTGTATGGTGTTACCCTACCTCAAGGGTTTGCTATAATAAAGTGTGGTTTTCTATATTGTTCCATATATCTTGTGTGGTGATTGTATCCAGATATATTTAGATCTATTTTGATATTTGGTACATAACAGTGGTATCCGAGCACTTTCCTTGGCCAAAGAAGGGAATATTTTTTTGTTCTTTTTGCAGAATTTTTCTAGGGAAGAAAAAGAGGGTGGCACACCTCAGGTTCATATATGAAGCTTTATGAGTTGAATTTGGAAAAAAAATTGGGTATTTGAATTCCTCTCAGAAAAATACCCAATTTCAAAAAAACAATCAGCCGAAACGGAGTCCGGGAAGTAAAGTTATGATCATTTTAAATTCAACAGTTTTTCAGGGTTTTTCCGGAAAAAGCTGCGATTTTATGCAATAATTTATTTTTAAACCCTTGTTCTATTTTTTGGGTTTTTTTTTTGTCACAACGAAGAGACTGCATAGTTCATAAATTTTCATAGGTTTCCCAGATTTCTACCAGATCAGTGCCATTGGATAAATCATTTTAAGAGTTTTCTTTTGGTATATTATATGTGGTGTTTCCAATGGATATGCACTCTCAACTTAGGGAAATTATACACATGATTGAAGCATTCAAAGCCGATATACAAGACCGCAGAGATAATTATACAATAGTCAATGGTCATTGACTCTCCTTCAAGAGAGATATCTTATGGCAAACATCATGAATGAATATCATCAAGAAGTGTATGTTTGGTATGATTTGTAGGGTGATTGTGATGATTGGTATATGGATAGTTGGAATTTATGGGATGACAACCACTTCCATTTTTTATTTGATGACTCTAATCCAGCTTCTATAGAGAACATCAATGTGACACATCGGGAGCTAGTTATGATTACCGGTGTCCAGCCTGCATATTCTACAACGATATTGTTCCTTCTAGATTCAACTTTGACCATTTCCCACTATGTGGATGGATATTATTATTTGGATCCACATGATAGGTGTCAGTATCAGGAGCATCATTTTTAGTTGGTTATGAGGTGTCAGTATATTCCGTGTGAACTTCACATGAACAATTGGACACGAGACCCTGGTTTACAATGACAGTTGGACTACTTCAGCATGGTGACTTCCATTTCTCAATGGGACCCTAATTCTCTAGTCTATTTCAACACTATGGTCCACACTTATCCATGGGACCCTCGTATATGGTTGTACATCAAGTATTGAGGAAAACTCTTTCATAAGGGGGATGGAATGTTAGGTAGCTAGAGAGGTAGTTGGGGGGCCCAGAGGGTCCATAGTGATAATAGTGGAGGTCCTTCAATGTAAGGTGGACTAGGTCCACTATATTATTAAATAAGGCCCACTATGGTAGTTATATATAATAAATGGGTAGTTAAATATAAATGTAAAAGAACTTCTTAGAAGGTTCAACTTCTAGAAGATTCCTCCTCTAGAATGTTCTTAGGTGATGGTAGCACTATATAAAGGGGTTCAAGCAATGTAATGGGTCATGAAGAAAAATATTGTATTTGAGTGGTAGCTCAATAGGAGGATTCGCCCTCGAAGTGACAAGTGAACATGAGAGGATCTCTTCCATAATATGATCCATTGTATGGTGTTGCCCTACCTCAAGGGTTTGATATAATAAAGTGTGGTTTTCTATATTGTTCCATATATCTTGTGTGGTGATTGTATTCAAATATATTTATATCTATTGTGATATTTGGTATTTAGATATTTGGTACATAACTGATTTTCAATAATAAATCTACATGGAACAACCTCCTAGCTATGTCTAGAATGAATCTAGCCTTGTTTTTTGCCTTAAGAAATCTTTTTATGGTCTTAAGAAAGCTCCTCAAGCTTGGTATGCCAAAATAAACATATTTCTTCTTGACACCGAATTTTCTAGATGCCATTCTAATTTGAATGTCTATACCAAGAAAGTAGGAAGCCATCTCATAATCCTTATTCTTTATGTTAATGATCTTATCCTCACTGGTAGTGATCTCAAACTTTTAAACCATGTGAAAAACAAAGTTAAGAAGAAATTTGAAATGACCGACTTAGGCTATTTGCATTTTTCCCTAGCCTCCAAGTATTGCAAACCAAGGAATAATTTTTTTTTCTCAGTCTAAGTATGATTGTGACCTTCTTCATCGCTTTCACATGGAAGACTCTAAACCATCCCCTTCTCCCTTCCATTCTGGAGTCAAAATTGATGCCACCTGTACTTTTCTTGAAGTTGATGCCACTTTGTATTGTTAGTTAGTTGGTAGCCTCTTATTCTTGATTCATACCCGTTGTAACACCCTGTTTCCCCCAATTTGTAAATATAACTTTATTGGCCATGAACTATGGCAAACTCAAAGTGTGAATGTTTGATTTGGTGGACCTTTGTATAAAGGTTGTTGAATGTAAATCCTGTTATTTTAATAGATAATGGAAACATGTTGCATGAATTTTGAGAAGGGGATGTGCTAAGAGAGACCACGATTGCTAATGAAAATGTGGTGGAGGGGACCCGAAATGGTTGCGTTAACCTCCACCGAACCAGTACTATGCTGGTTTTAATTGCTCAAGATCAGAACAACCCTCTGACCTGAAATGAATTACAGTCAGGCTGGTAGGTGGGAAGACCTCCTTAAGAGTTAATGAGCGGATGGGACAGACCGCTCATCTGTAAGGCTTCCGGACCTGACCACAGACTCTGGATTTGATCCACACACAATCCTGCTGAAAAAGGCAAGAAAATAAGCGTGGTGTGGGAAGAGGGGATCGGGGGCGAAGAATCCAGAGACTAAAGCGAAAACTATCAGGTCCGAGGAAAAGAGGGAAAGCGAAAAAGGGAGTTCTGATCCCAGATAATAGAGACTGAGTTAGGATAAGGAGAGTAACCTTCGTCCTCGTCTATTCCTACAGAGAGAGAAGGAGAGTAACCTTCTTCCCTAACTTCCATTGAGATGGAAGTGAGAGACTGAATTTCAAAGCATCGTGGCCTAAGCTTGGGGGTCGCTAGTGATAAATCCATTAGGAGTGACCGACCCTATGGTTGGGTGGAAACGAGCACCCCTTTTAGCAGTTGCATCACACTATATAGTTCTGATAATTGTTTTTATGCCTTGTGCTTTGAATTGGAAATAATGAATGCATTCTTGTATTTATACTCCTAAAATGGTTTATGTACTAAATGATTAAGTTAGAAGTATGCGTTCGTTCCTTGAGAACTCTCATATCTACTTGATTTCCTTATGCGCTAGTTTAATTCCTTGGAAGCACTTTCCTAGAGAATTTCATCACCGTCCTAGAGTCGCATGAGTACTTCCTGATTGCAGAGGTTGAATCCCGCAATCACTGCGAGGACAGAGTCCAATAAGATCAGGAGAGGTAGTGTTTTTATGCACCGAGTCTCTACAAGGTGGGCAGAGACCGAGACCATATTAAGTCCTAAAGTTGAGGAATGAACGTAAGGAGTGCACAGAAGAACACTTCCAAGCGTTACGTTCAAAAGAAAGAGTGCAAAACTCTTAATCCTTTCAAAGACAACAAAGATTAGGAAGAATATCGAGGTTCAAATATCGAAAGGGAATATACTTTCGTTTAGAAGATGAACAGATGAGATCCATTCGAGAGGACCCAGGGTCTATCGTGACCATTAGATTTGAAGAAGGGGCACAACCATTAACGCCTTGACTCCTTTATTCTTCACAAGATCGCATATCAGGTCCCTCCTTGACCATTAGATTGGCGAGATCGGGGATTCACACATCGAGAGATTCACACGTTGGTGCAACTAAAATTTCGAAACCCAAAGTTGCAATGTGATCTAGACCGTAGATCTAAGGATCTATCGGGACCCTCTTTGACCGTTGGATTGGAGAGATCGGGGATTCGCACATCGGGAGATTCAATTGTTGGTGCAACTAAATTCCTGAAACTCGAAGTTGTGATGTGATCTGCACCATAGATTTAAGGATCTATCGGGACCCTGCTTGACCATCAGATTGGCGAGATCAGGGATTCACACATCGGGAGATTCACACATTGGCGTGACTAAACTCCCGAAACCCAAAGTTGCAACGTGATATGGACAATAGATCTAAGGATCTATCGGGACCCTCCTTGATCGTCAGATTGGTGAGATCGGGGATTCACACATCATGATATTCACACATTGGTGCGACTAAACTCCCGAAACCCAAATTTGTGACGTGATCTAGACCGTAGATCTAAGGATCTATCGGGACCCTCCTTGATCGTCGGATTGGCGAGATCATGGATTCACACATCGGTAGATTCACATGTTGGTGCGACTAAACTTCCAAAACCCAAAGTTGCGATGTGATCTGGACCGTTGGATCAAGGAAGGTCATGGTCTGTCGATCCGATGTGAGAATATTAACACAAGAGTATATGGGAATTCAAAATTCCCTAAGAACCAAGCTCAAAAGAGATAAGCACTTTTTAGAGGTGCAAATGAGGTCCAAGAGGCAAACTTGTTTCAAGTTCGTAAGCTCCAGAGGGAAAGCGGAAGTAGAGACTCATATATCAGAGCTCACATGAGGTAGATCGAAGGCCGAGGCCTTCGAAATATCGGAAATCTTCCAAGTCAAGGAATAAAGTGAAATATCAAGAGGAGGAGCGACAGTGACCGTTGGATCGAGCACTGTGAGAGATCTGGACTGTGGGAATCCATGTCTAGACAATTAGAAGAGGGCGCAGGAGGAGATCGGATCTGGGATGAAAGGTCAACCACCTGGAATGAAGGTAGGACCATTGATTGAGTAGGATAGGTGTCCGTAGATCATCAAATCCGAAGGATTGAAGTACAAAAGAAATCTAGGTTTGAGATTTCAAATTCCCGGAGTCCAGAATTGTGAAGAGATCTCGACCGTTGATCCATAGGGAGATGACATGGTCCGTAGATCCAAGAGGCACAGATTTGAATCGTCGATTTAGCCGTTATCATCAATATCGTGAGATCGATGATACCGTAGCATTCTGGGGATAGGAGTTGCGAGGAGTTTAAGATGTTGAGGGAGGACCGCAATGTAAACCGTGATTTCATCAAGAGGACACGTGGAGGTTGTAAGAGCATTGTGGGCTCAAAAGCAATTTGAATCCAAACTAGTTGTGGCCGTGCCCGCAATCGCGTGGTCATCGCCAAGGTCACAATGAAAAGGGGGGCTTATCAAACAAAAGGAGTTAACTTCCGACACTCTGTGTTTTCGCAGCAGGGAAAAAGGGAAGGTCACAGGTGCCCTTAAGCCTGCACCAAGAAACCAAAAGGTTCTATGTTTAACTATAGAACGAGACCATCAAGGTCTCAGAGAATTGTTTGGATTCAGAATCAGAGATCCTTGACTAGAAGGTCGGACTGGTTCCCTGACCTTCCAAATTAGGAACCATGAATGAAGATTTTGTCCTTTAAGAAAAGCGAAAATTGTTTTATCCCCTGTCGTGGGTGTGTTACAAATTGGTATCAGAGCATGGTTACAACACTTGGCCTGCTTGGGCTTACAGACGAGTCGCTTAAAAACAACATTGGTAGTAATTTTAAAGGAGTGACACCCTACCTTGCCTCTTTCTTAAAAGTCTCGTTAAAAATGCTATTAAATAAAAGAGTGGAACTTTCTACCGAGTGTATGCATTTAAGAAATTGAACCATGTTTTGTTCATAAACTGATATATTGTTAGCTAACAATAAGTGTTTTTGTCAACATTTGTGCAGTTAGTAAATTATGGGAAAACTCCAAGACTAAAGGATGGTGATGTACCATGAAGTGGGGGATGGCTCCCACAACATAGACGAAAAATATGATGAAAGGAGGGCGGTGGAAACCCCTCCAGATATGGCTGAAACTGTAAGGAGCCTCAGGGTTGAGTTACAGAGTTTCAAGGCTGACAACGAGAGTTTGATAAAGGAGCAAGAGAAACAAACAGAAATTAACGCAGGTGCTACAAAGCTTATTCAACATACAAAGGTAACTGCAGCATGAACCCTCAACCAGTCATGTGGACCGACGACACAAGAAGAGAAGTCAGAGTCCACCTGAGACTCGAAAATATGACTCCATAAGTGACCCCACTATGAGAAGTACCACAAAGAAGGTCCAACCTGGAGGCAGGGGACACTCATCGAGAGAGTCCTCTGGAAAGGAAGTTGACAACTCCGAAGGATCTTCTAGTAGCAGGGTCGGATCGCATTCTCACAGGAAAGGAAAGAAGCAGAAGCGTTCCAAAACCCATGGTCCTAAAGAGTGAAAGAAATTCAAACCACCCTATTTCGACGGAGATATTTAGAAGGGAGAAGAGGCAGAAGCTTGGCTGTTTGGTTTAAAGAAGTATTTCAAAGTCCATGACTACTCTGAAAACTTGAAGGCTCGAATAGCCATCTTCAACCTGAATGGAAAGGCTTCCATATGGTGGGAAGACCTTAGGAATGTGAAAGGAGTCCATGAGAAGGAATTGTCATGGAAAAAAATTGAGAGATACTTCAGGAAGTAGTATCTGTCAGAAAAATGCATGGATGGGAAAACTAAGGAATTCTATGAGTTCTGGCTGGGGCAACTCACCATAGATGAATTTGTCAATAAATTCGTTGAACTACTAAGGTATGTACCCCACATAAAAGATTAAAACGCAAAAATGCAATGGTTCATTAGTGGTTTACGTCAGACCTACCAGGGTAAGATCGAGTTCAACGAACCAAAGACCTTAGAAGAAGATATTTGGAAGGCGAGGTATTGTTATGAATAGTTTAGGAGTAAGACAAGACCCCACAAGGACTAGAAGAAGAAGACTAGTTTGGGATTCTAGAAGAAAAGGTTTAAATCCTCAAGATTTAAGAACTATGGAAAATATTCTAGAGGAAGCCTTCTTGCTAGAAGTGTATATCAAAAAAATTTCCCCTCTCAAAGTGGAAATAAACCTTTTAAGACAATCCCATCAAATACCGATAACCTCAAGAAGGAACCCTTAAAATGATAGGGTTGTGGAGAAGATCATAAATTGAGGGACTTCCCACACAAACAACAAAACAGTAAGAGAGTCTACAATACACAAGAAACTATCACTGTCAATGATGTGTCTAGGAGAATGCCACAAATCTATGCAGCCTTAGACAATAATCAAGCCGACCACCAAGCTTCATTAGTGGAGCTCGAAGGTATGATCGCCAACCATCTAGTTTCTATTTTAATTGACCCAGGTTCTAATTTGAGTTATGTGGACCCTCGGGCTATTGATAAGTGTAAACTGCAACCAATTAGACATGTTAAACCATGGTTGGTGCAATTAGCCACTGGGACCAAAAGAAAGGTGGCAGAGGCCATACCAGCCTGTCAATTCATCATAGGTGGATTTCCCACCCGAGCGACCCTTAACATACTTCCCCTGGGATCGTATGACTTGTTGATTGGTATGGATTGGTTGGCTGCTTATAAAACTAAAGTGGACTATTATCATTAAAATTTAGAATGTGTAAACAAAGAAGGGATAAAGATGACCCTCCAAGGTATTCAGAAGCCTGTCTCAGTGAGACAAATATTGACCCTTCAAATGAAGAAGTATTGCAGAAAAGGGTGTCCTTTATATGCAATACAGGTGTTGGAATCCATTGAGGACAACAAACCAAACCTAGAGGACCACCCCCTATTAAGAGAATACAAGGATGTATTCCCCGAAGAAGTACCAGGCCTACCTCCGAGAAGGGCTATTGATTTCTCGATAGAGCTTACACTAGGAGCGGTACCAACATATAGAACGCCATATAGGATGAGCACGCCAGAGTTGGTTGAGCTCAAGATACAACTAAAGGAGATGATGGACAAAGGCTACATCTGACCCAATGTGTCTCCATGGGGAGCGCCCATCTTGTTTGTGAAAAAGAAAGATGGCACACTCCGAATGTGCATAGATTATAGACAAATCAATAAGACAACCATAAAGAACAAATACCCCTTACCCATAATCGATGACTTGTTCGACCAACTGGGAGGTGCTACCATCTTCTTGAAGATTGACTTGAGGTCTGGATACCACCAAGTCTGGATTAAGGATGAAAACATCCACAAAACAGCCTTCAGAGTGAGGTATGGTCACTATGAATTCATGGTGGTGCCATTTGGGTTAACCAATGCCCCCACCACTTTTATGTGCTTGATGAATAATGTACTCAACAAATTTCTGGAAAAAATTGTATTGGTTTTCATTGATTATATCCTAATATACTCCAAGAAAAAGGAGGAGCATGAAGAGAATCTTAGACTCGTACTTCAAGTACTAAGAGAACATCATCTCTATGCTAAGTTTAGCAAGTGCGACTTCTTTAAAAAGCAAGTACATTACTTAGGCCATATCATTTCTAAGGAAGGGGTGGCAGTGGACCCCGATAAGATCAGATCTATTATGGAATGGAATACCCCAAAGGATGTATCAGATATCAGATCCTTCATGGGATTAGCTGAATACTATAGAAGGTTCATAAAAGGATTTTTCAAGATTGGTTGTCCAATCACGACCCTTCAGAAAAAGGGGATCAAATTCATTTGGACATCAAAATGTGAAGAAAGATTTTAGGAATTGAAATACCTCTTGAACCATGCACCCATGCTAAAGATTGCAGACCTAGATAATGATTTCCTCGTATGTACATATGCCCGCAAGGAAGGACTCGGAGGATTCCTTATGCAAGAGGGACGTGTAATTTGCTACGCATCCCAGAAATTAAATGAACATGAGATCAATTACGTGACCCATGACCTAGAGTTGGCTTCCATAGTACATGCTTTAAAAATGTGGAGGCACTACCTTCTGGGAAGGATATATTTGCTTATGACAGACCATTGTGGGTTGAGGCACTTGTTTGATCAACCAAAACTCAACGCCAGGCAAGATAGGTGGATGGCTCTCCTAAGTGAATTCGATTTCGAAATCAAACACATAAAAGGAAAGGAAAATAGGGTGGTCGATGCCCTTAAAAGAAGTATAAAAAATGATTCGTCTGGCAGCAATAAGCACCTGTGAAACAGATGTCAGGGAAAGAGTCAGAAATGAACAAGAGACAGATGCATTCTTCAAGACCCTGACCACATACCTAAGACAAGAGCCTACAGGGATGAAGTATGAAGGCTACCAAATTCTCGAGGAAGGGCTGTTGACTTACAGACAAAGGTTGTATATTCCGAACTGTGATGAATTGAAGAGGTTCATAATGGATGAACTGCATGAGAGACTATATGGTCACCCAGGATATCAGAAGATGGTCACGACCACTAGGAAACAATTCTATTGGCCTGGGTTAAATAAAGACATAACTAACTATCTAGCTAAGTGCTTAGAATGCTGACAAGTTAAGGCGGAGCACCGACATCCAACATGATTATTACAACCCCTACCAATCCCAGAATGAAAATGGTAAACCATCTCCATGGATTTCATCACCGAATTACCAAAGTTGACCAAGAAAAATGATGCCATCATGGTCGCGGTGGACAAACTGAGTAAGTCTGCTCATTTCATTTCCATCAAATCAACTTGCAAGGCCATATATATTGCCAACATCTTCATGAAGGAGATGTTTAGACTGCATGGCATGCCCAAGGAAATTGTATCTGATCGAGATACCAAGTTCACTTCAAACTTTTGGAAATCCCTAATGGCCAGTTTGGAGACAAAATTACTATTCATCACAACTTATCACCCTCAAAATGATGGATAGACAGAAAGAGTGAACCAAATAGTAGAGGACATGCTAAGGATGCATGTAATGCATCAAACTAAGAAGTGGGAAGACTACCTACCATTGGTAGAGTTTGCCTACAACAACGGTTATCAGGAATCCTTGAAGATGAGCCCTTTTGAAATCCTCTATGGTAAACAATGCAAGATTCCAATCAGCTGGAGTAATCCAGCGGAGGAAATTACAATCGGATCCGACATGTTGAAAGAAATGGAACAACAAGTGGTGCAGATAAGGAAAAATTTGAAAATTTCTCATGACCGATAGAAAAGTTACGCCGACAGAAAGAGAACTCCTCGAGAGTTCAAAGCCAGAGACCATATCTATCTCATAGTTAGACCCAGGAAGAGTTCTCTGAGAATGAGAGCCTGTGCTAAGTTGGCACCTCGGTATTGTGGACCCTTTGAAATCTTAGATAGATTGTGACTTGTAGCCTATAGGATAACACTTCCTCCCACAGTAAAGGCACATAATGTTTTCCATGTTTCATTATTGAAGAAATATGTATATGATGCTAATCATATAATTGATTGGTCTGTGATCCTGATGGAACAGAAGGGAAAATTCCTACCAGAACCCTAATGCATACTAGACAGGAAGGAAACCTCACTCGGGAACCAAACCATTGCACAGGTCAAGGTGCAATGGAAACACTTTGGCCCAGATGAGGCTACGTGGGAAATGGCAGATGCCATGAGACATGCATATCCAATTTTGTTTACTTCTGTACATACCTATCATGTTGAAAGATAAAACATCGAGGATGGTGATTCCTTTAAGGGGGAGTGAATTGTAACACCCTGTTTCCCCCAGTTTTTAAATATAACTTTATTGGCCAGGAACTATGGCAAACTCAAAGTGTGAATGTTTGATTTGGTGGACCTTTGTATAAAGGTCGATGAATGTAAATCCTGTTATTTTAATAGATAATGAAAACGTGTTGCATGAGTGCTGAGAAGGGGATGTGCTAAGACAGACCACGATTGCTAATGAAAAGGTGGTGGAGGGGACCCATAATGGTTGCGTTAACCTCCATCAAACCAGTACTATGATGGTTTTAATTTCTCAAGATCAGAACAACCCTCTGACCCGAAATGAATTACAGTCAGGCTGGTAGGTGGGAGGACCTCCTCAAGAGTTAATGAAGGGATGGGACAGACTGCCCATCTGTAAGGATTCCGGACCTGACTGCGGACTAGGGATTTGAGCCACACACAATCTTACCGAGGAAGGAAATAAAGGAAGCGTGGTGTGGGAAGAGGGGACCGGGGGCGAAGAATTCAGAGACTAGAGAGGAAACTCTCGGGTCCGAGGAAAAGAAGGAAAGCGAAAAAGGGAGTTCTGATCGCAGAGAATAGAGACTCAGTCAGGATAAGGAGAGTAACCTTCGTCCTCGTCTATTTCTGTATAGGGAGAAGGAGAGTAACCTTCATCCTTGTCTATTCCTGTATAGGGAGAAGGAGAGTAACCTTCATCCCTAACTTCCATTGATCTGAAAGTGAGAGATTGAATCTCAAAGCATCATGGCCTAAGCTCCGGGGTGGCCAGTGATAAATCCATTGGGAGTGATTGAGCCTATGGTTGGGTGGAAATGAGCACCCCTTTCAGCAATTGCATCACAATATATAGTTCTAATAAGTGTTTTTATGCCTTGTGCTTTGAATTGGAAATAATGAATGCATGCTTGTATTTATATGCCTAAAATGGTCTATGTACTAAATGATTAAGTTAGAAGTATGCATTCGTTCCTTGAGAACTCTCATATCTACTTGATTTCCTTATGTGCTAGTTTAATTCCTCGGAAACACTGTCCCAGAGAATTTCGTCATCATCCTAGAGTCACGTGAGTACTTCCTGATTGCGGAGGTTGAACCCTGCAATCACTGCAAGGACGAATTCCAATAAGTTCGGGTGAGGTAGTGTGTTTATGCAATGAGTCTTTGCAAGGTGGGCAGAGACCGAGACCATCTTAAGTCCCAAAGTTGAGGAATGAACGTAAGGAGTGCATGGAAGAACGATTCCAAGCGTTACGTTCAAAAGAAAGAGTGAAAAACTCTTAAGCCTTTTAGAGTCAACAAAGCTCAGGAAGAATAACGAGGTTCAAGTATCAGAAGGGAATATCCTTTCATTTATAAGGTGAACAGATGAGATCCGTTCAGGAGGAATCAGGGTCTGTCACGACCGTTAGATTTGAAGAAGGGGCACAGACGTTAACACCTCGACTCCTTTAGTCTTCGCAAGATCAGATATCGGGACCCTCCTTGACCGTCAGATTGGCGAGATCAGGGATTCACACATCTAGAGATTCGCACGTTGGCGTGACTAAAATTCCGAAACCCGAAGTTGTGACGTGATCTGGATCGTAGATCTAAGGATCTATCGGGACCCTCCTTGGCTATCATATTGGCGAGATTGGGGATTCACACATCGGGATATTCGCACATTGGTGCGACTAAACTCCCAAAACCCAAAGTTGCAATGTGATTTGGACAATAGATCTAAGGATCTATCGAGACCCTCCTTGACCATCGGATTGACGAGATCGAGGATTTTCACATTGGGAGATTCGCATGTTGGTGCGACTAAACTCCCGAAACCCGAAGTTGCGACCTGATATGGACAGTAGATCTAAGGATCTATCAGGACCCTCCTTGACCGTCGGATTGACGAGATCGAGGATTCACACATCGGAAGATTTGCATGTTGGCGTGACTAAACTTCCGAAACCTGAAGTTGCGATGTGATATGGACCGTTGGATCAAGGAAGGTCATGGAACATCGATCCGACGTGAGAATATTAATGCA
>JZKD02S2405274.1:987393-1015314 GCA_000966675.3 Picea glauca | reverse complement strand
GGGGGGGGGGGGGGTTCCCATGAGGTTTTCCCTCTTTCCTCACTTTATTTTCAGTGTATCTTTTGTACTTGGATGCCTAACATGCCCTCGTTGTTGGGACCCAATCTTTATTTTCACCATAGTGATGTTCAGGGGGGGTGTTGGAGTTACTTCACACACACCTAGGATTTATTTTTCCTAAGGTTTTTCCTTGTTTCTTAGTCATAATTAGTCATTATCCAGTCTTCTATATTTTAGGAGAGAATATTCCTCCTGAAGAATATTCTCTTTCAGTTGACAATTCAATTTGACTAGTTGAGTTGAGTTTAGATGTTTCATTGGGATCATCACCATGCAACATTGGGATCATCACCATGCTAATTCAAACTTTCCTTGGTATAATCATCAAAGTGGTGCATTAGCCTTGATTCCCTGAGTTAACTCCTCACTACTCTCTATTTAGTCAGTTAATTGAAGACTAGTTGACTAGTTAACTCAACTAGGTGGCAGTTCACTCCCGTAACTACCTGAGAGACTAGAATAAGTGGCAGTTCAGTCCCTTAATTGTTGGTGTGTGTCCAAATCACTCTAGACCACCACTATGGTGCATTGGTTCACCTCAAGTCAAACTCATTATTTTATACAGAGTATATCATGTGTAAATTATTCATTATTCACAACGGTTAATGAGAATTCTTTCATTCTTTCTCTCCTTCTTCTTCTTTCTCCAATTCTCTTTGCAAATGTGTGTATTATTGTTTAGCTAGATCTATTCTGTGTAGGTTCAACACATTTACAATTTCCATGTATCAAACAAAACTTGACCTTTTATCTTTTGTGTAATGGTGTAGAGTGGTAGGGTATCTAGTGTTTTCTTGTACACACTCTGCCAATATACAATTCTATCAAAGACATATTGAGCCTTTTTATATTTGTCTCTTATCTCCTCCATATATTCTTCAAGCCTTGTCTGATGATCCAAAAAGGATCCAAAGAAGGATAATAACAATTCAGAACTCACAGAGGCAACTCATGACACTAAGAATGGCTTCAACAGACAGAGAAAGGGCAAAAATTCAAAGTTCCCAAAATTCAGTTAAAATGGCATGGTCATGAAGAGTGTGTTGCAAGATTTCTAATGGTGCAAACAACTCATCAAACAGATCTCGTATGCAAAATATATAAGCGGCCAAAGTTCAGGTCAAAAGTCAAAACGTCAAGGTGACACGTGTCACCACTGCAAGGGTGACACTTGGCATGTTCGTACAGGAAGATGTGGCATTGTGAGTACAAGGTGATGTGGCACAATGTTATAGTTCTACATGGAAGATTCTTCAGTTGACACATGGAAAAGGACAGCCAAAGAGGTTACCACATGGCAACCCCCCATTGGCCTCTTATAGTCTAGTTCATTAAAAAAATATTGGAGCTGATAGGAGTCGAACTCCTAAGCTCCTAGACCAAAGGACTTACAACCTCCGTGCTAGCCAACATACCACTATGTGTTTCTTATTTGTAATATGGCACACATTTTATTTATGTTTGGTAATGTTTCGTATGGGCAGAGGGAAAGGGCTAGGCCCTCGGCCCAACCCTTGGTTCTATGTTAACCCACGTGATCACATTTCAAACACATGCCATACATGGCATATCTACCACTCTCGCTAGAATATATGCCAATTTAATAGCCATTCCACCAGTTTAAACCACCGCTATATTTAGTGTGCACGCCAACTTTTGTTATAACTGTGTATTAAAAAGGGGAGTCCATGGGATTCAATCCCGGGACCTCCGCTAACCAATGGTATTAATATAGCATCCACAACCAATGCGCCAACCACTTCACTTATTACGTAACAACCTAAATTTTTGTATAAGAAGGGGCCTCCTCCAGTGGACAAGACATAGGAGAACCGAGTACGCCCATATGGATTTTGGCTCAGTTTTCGAGACAGGGGCACTCTTTTTGAGATTTCTCTCAGTCATTTATTGCAGAGGCATGGCACGAAAACCAAAGCAGAGGTGTCTCTTGGGTTTGAAAGTGTCAGAATTGGATCGAGGCGTGGAGACAATCATTTTTAGGTAATTCGACGCCATGAACGCAGTGGTGATTTTGGTTTTATGATCCGAGAAAAGCTTCTCTAGCTTAACTCCAGAATGTGGTATACTTATGTATTTTGCCCAATTCTTTTGTGGAGTTAATAAAAAGACATACCCATTTGAGATCAGGACCCGGAGACGTATTCCACCAGGGACGAACTCTGTTATCAAGTTCTTTGTGTTCATATTGCATGCTTATGTCTCTTTCCTTTTGAGATTTTCCTTCTTTATGGTGTACTTTTTTTTATGCTCATTTAATACAATGCTTTAATAAGTCACCTAATGAAAATATCCCGGATCATGTTGGTATTAGAGAAGTCGTCTTTGACTTGAATTGTTGAGTATGGATTCTTACTATGGCCAAGCATAAGCAGGGTGAAGGAACTCTTAAGACTTTCAATCCCAAATTTTGTCGTGCATCCCGAAGGAAGAATATGGCAGAAGAGGACAAACATGATGAACAGGAGAAAAACTTTCACATGGTATTTTATCGCATGTCAGAAATGGTCGAATGAATGTATGGATATTACAAGAAGAGGATGAAGAAGAAAGGGAATAAAAAGGAAGCACCACTAGATGATGATGCTTCGGTAAACCAAGGGGATGGAGGAGACCCTCCCGAGCCTCCATCTTCACCTTCAAGTTCTAGTTCTTCTTCCTCCGAGTATTCACATCACTCTCATCATTCTATCCATAAAGCCTCTTTTAAGAAACCATTATTAAAGCTTGATGTAAAGTTTGCTTTACCTATGTTTAATGGAAGTGCTAATCCTAAAAATTTAGATAATTGGATCTGAAAGGTTAAAGTATATTGTTGTGTTCATCATATTGACGAAGTGGAAGTTAAAGTGCAATTGGCTTCTCTTTGGTTGGAAGGCACCGCTTTCATATGGTGGGAGAGAAAGCTACATGACATAATTTAGTGTGGTAATTTTCTTTCCCCATGGTTGAAACTTAAATCAGAGATAAGGAAGCAGTTCTATCCATTAGGGTATTTACATAAAGCAATGATGGAATGGAAAAATTTGAGGCAGAGCAAAGGTCAGACTGTACAAAGTTTCAAAAAATAATTTAGGAAGAAAGCTCTCGCATTAAACATTCCTTTAGATTCTTATGAAACTTTAATGAATTATATTGGTGCACTTCACAGTTATATTCTTCATATTTTTCTCTTGTTTAACCCCACTAGTCTTGATGAAGTTTGTGTGCAAGCCACTCACCTTGAGAATAGGGGGAAACATGTTCAAGAAGATCCTATGAAGAAACCTTCCAATTTCCCACAAAATACTTTCAAGAAGTTTAAAAGGAAGGAAAAGAAGATGGCTACAGTGACTAGAAAAGGAAGAAAACCATATTGCACTCATTGCAAGAAGGGTGGTCACGATGAAGAACATTGTTGGAAACTTCATCCAGAAAAGAAACCGAAACAGTTTGGTGGAAAGGGGAAAATGAAGATTGTTGCTATAGTGCAGCAAGATCTTGGTTCTGAATCAGGAGATGAAGGAAAGATCACAACGGTTGGAGTACAAGGTAAAGATTATCCTCATGCTAGTTCAAGTTCCAATAATGAATCTCAGATTGATGAACGAAAGAGGAATGAGTTATTTCATATACGAGTTGTATATAAACATACTAAGATAGATACATTATTTGATCTGGGTTCCCAAGTAAACTTAATATCTGAAGCAGTTGTCGAGAAGATGGGTCTTGTAACGAAACCACATCCAAAGCCTTATCCTCTTGGTTGGGTATGTGATAAAGAAAAACTTAATGTCACCAAACAATGTAGAATCATATTTTCTATTGCTTCAAAGTTGATTGATGAAGTGGATTTGGATGTTGTACCACTTGATATATGTGGCATAGTGTTGGGGAGTCCTTATCTTTATGATAGAAAAATAGTCTTCTTTCGTCATGAGAACAAATACCACCGTACTAAAGGGGGAGTGGAATATATTGTTAGAGCTCACAAAATGAGGGTAAATATGACACTTGTTAGTGTAGGGCAAATGAAAAGACTCATAAACACTAATAAGAGATATGTACTCATGGTCGTTACAGAGAAATATGTCGGGACATCCGATGCTTTCCAAAGGTGTGATTCATCCCATAAAAAGGAATTAATTGATGTTGTTTCTAAGTATGATAATATTTTTCAGGAACCAGAGGGATTATCTCCTAAGAGGGAAATTCAACATGAGATACATCTTCAACATGATTCTCCTCTTCCTAATGTGGGCATGTACATGATGTTAGTTGTGGAGATGACAGAGATAAAGAAGTAGGTACATGGCTTATTGGATCAAGGGGTCATCATGCCCAGTTTATCTCCTTGTGGTTCTCTGATCATGATGGTGCCAAAGAAAGATGGCACATGGAGAATGTGTGTCGATTATCGGGCCTTGAATAAAATCACGGTGAAAAATCGATACTCTCTTCCTCATATAGATGATTTAATTGATCAGTTGAAGAATGTTGTTTATTTCACTTAGTTGGATTTTCATAGTGGATATCATCAGATCAGAGTCGCCGAACAGGATGCATGGAAGACTTCCTTTAAAACCAAACAGGGATTGCTTGAGTGGTTAGTTATGTCGTTTGGGATTTTCAATGCTCTGACAACTTTCATGCGTGTGATGAATGATGTATTCAAGCCTTTCCTGGATGACTTTGTGATTGTATATTTAGACAAAATTCTTGTTTTTAGCGGGACTTGGTATGAACATGTAAGGCATGTAAAGAAGGTATTGGATACTTTGCAAAGGGAAAAGTTGTATGTAAAATTGTTTAAATGTGAATTTGGGAAGACTGCACTTGTATACTTAGGTCATATCGTGGGAGGAGGACAATTGAATATTGATCCTTCCAAGATTGAAGTAATTTTAAAATGGCCTGAGCCAAAGAGTGTAACCAAAGTCTAGAGCTTCTTCGGTGCAGTCCAGTATTGGAGGAGATTCATTCCCAACTTCTCCTTTATAGGAAACTCCTTTGCATTCCTTAACCAGTGTGAAGAACACTTTTCAGTGGGAAGGAAAGCAACAAAAAACTTTCGACATATTGAAGGAGAAGATCAATACTGACTAGTATTATCACTACCAAATATTCAATAGTCATTCGAGATCGAGACAGATGCCAATGGATATTCCATGGATGCAATATTGATGCAATATCGTAAACCTACATGTTACCACTATGAGACTTTTAACCAAGTTGTTGTTAACTATCCTACATATGATAAAGAGTTGTATGCATTAGTTCAAAGCATAGAGAAATGGAAGCACTACTTGTTAGGGAAGGAAACCATCATACACACAAATCACCAGCCCTTACAATATCTTCAAGCACAGACCAAATTGCAACAATATCGACACTACAGGTGGATGGGTTTTCTACAATAATTTCATTTGGTAATCAAGTACAAAAAGGGTACAAGTAACAAGGTATCTGATATGCTTTCTAGACCTCCTATTGTTGCTTCTATTATTTTGGAGAATAATTCTTTATCTCATGATAGCTATGTAGAGCAATATGCCATCGATGAAGATTTTAAAGTAGTATATGAGAAGCTAACCCATGGTGCACATGTAGAGAACTATAGTCTGCAGGGAAAATTACTCTATCATCTTGGGAAACTATGTATTCCTACAAGTGAATGAGTCCATGTGATACGAGAATCTCACACTTCTCTTGTGTCTGGGAATTTTGGGGTAGGAAAAACTATGGCTCATTTGCAGAGGTTTTGTTATTTGCCTCAAATGAAAGAAATTGTAACTAAATATGTAAAGGGGTGTGTGATGTGTTCTACTTGTAATCCCACTAATAGAAAATTGGGGCTATACTCACCACTTCCTATTCCATCCCATCCATGGGAAAGAATTTCCATGGATTTTGTAGGTGGTTTACCAATGATGAAAGGGAGTCGTGATTATTTGTATGTCATAGTGGATAGGTTCGGCAAGATGTGTATCTTGATGCCATGTAAAAAGAAAATTACTGTTGAGCAGACTGCTAATCTCATTTTTTAGCATGTTTGGGTTCACTTTGGGTCACCCACGTCCATTGTCTTGGATCGATATACTCGATTCCTTGTATATTTTTGGACTAGCATGTGGAGAATGATGAACACCAAATTGAAGAGGAGCATTGCTTTCGATCCACATACCGACGGATAGACAAAGGTGGTAAATAGAACAGTGGTATTTTTTCTTCGAGGCTACCGCAGTAAGCATCCTAAGTTATGGGATGAATAGATACCCTATGTACAACATGCTTATAACTGAGATTTACATTCGTCAACTCAGAGTTCACCTTTTGAGACATGTTTTGGGTACCTACCAAAGGTTGCTTTGGAATTTATGTATGGGAGAGATGTCGATGTGAATGAAGAACGAACAGGGGACAGAGCCTGCAAGTTCATCCAGAGGATTCAACAGATACACCAGGTAGTCAGGGAACAGTTGGAGAAAAGTCAAGAACAGTATAAATATCGGCATGAAAATCATAGGGTTGATCATTAGTTCCATGTTAGAGACCGAGTATGGCTTCACATCAGTGAGGAATGATTGAACGGTGAAGGAAAGAAACTCAAGCCTATCCGATATGAACCCTTCACTATCTTGGAGAAAAATGACACTAATGCTTTTCATTTAGATCTCCCACCATATATGAAGATTTACTCAGTTGTGAATGTAGATAACTTGAAACTTTTTGAGCCTCGCATGATCATGGATTAGGATGAGGAAGTTTCAATACCTTCAATTGATGAGTTTGCACCTAAGTACTTTGATGAGTTACAGGAAGATATCATCCTGGACAGAAGGATGAGGACTTCACGTAGGGGTGATGTTGATTATCTTCGAGTAGGCTTAAAGGGCACACATCCAAGTAAGGCGAAGTGGATTGAGAAGGACAAAGTGAGGGGACTCTTTCCTCACTTACCAGTTGATTGATAAAATCTTTTGGTGGTCCAAAAAGATCTTAGTGGGAAGGAGTGATCCAAAAAGGATATAGAGAAGGCTAAGAACAACTCAAAACTCGTAGAGGCAACTCAGGACGCGCAGAATGGCTTTAGCAGACAGAGAAAGGGAAAAAATTCAAAGTTCCCAAAACTCAGTTAAAATGGCATGGTCGCAAAGAGTGCGTCGCAAGATTTCTAACGACGCAAATGACTCATCAAATGAAGCTTGTATGCAAAAGCTATAAGCAGTCAAAATTTAGGTCAAACTTGGTCACAAGTCAAAAGTGAAGGTGACACGTGTCACCACTGCAAGGGTGACACGTGGCACATATATACAGGGAGATGTGGCACGTCCGTACAGGGTGATGTGGCATGATGTTATAGGTTCTACATGGAAGATTCTTTGGTTGACACATGGTAGAGGACAACCAATGAGAGGTTTCCACGTGGCAACCCCCTATTGGCCTCTTATGTTCTAGTTCATTAAAAAAATATTCGAGCCGACAGGAGTCAAAATCCTAATCTCCTAGCCCAAAGGACTTACAACCTATGTGCTAGCCAACATACCACTATGTGTTCCTTTTGTAATATGGTGCACATTTCATTTATGCTTGGTAATGTTTCGTATGGGTGGAGGAAAAGGGATAGGTCCTCAACCCAACCCTTGGTTGTATGTTAACCCACACGACCACGTTTTAGACACATGCCATATATGGCATATCCTCCACTCTCGCCAGAATATTCGTCGATTTAATAGCCATTCCACCAGTTTAAACCAACGCTATATTTAGCGCGCGCACCAACTTTTGTTATAACTATGTATTAAAAAGGGGAGTCCACGAGATTCGATCCCGGGACCTCCGCTAACCAAAGTTATTAATATAGCATCTGCAACCAATGCGCCAACCACTCCACTTATTACATAACCACCTAAATTTTTGTATAAGGAGGGGCCTCCGCCAATGGACAAGATAGAGGAGAACCGAGCACACCCATATGGATTTTGGCTCAGTTTTCGAAGCAAGGGCATGCTTTTCGAGATTTCTCTCAGTCATTTATTGCAAAGGCAGGGCCTAAAAACTAAGGTAGAGGTTCTCTTGGACCTGAAAGTGTCAAACTCAAATCGGGGTGTGGAGACAATCATTTTTAGGTAATTCGACACCACGAACGCAGTGGTGATGTCGGTTTTCTTATGTGAGAAAATATTTTGTAGCTTAACTCCAGAATGAGGTGTACTTATGTATTTTTCCCAATTCTTTTGTGGAGTTAATAAAAAGACCTACCCATTTGAGAGAAGGACCCGGACACGTAGTCCACAAGGGACGAACTCCATTATCAAGTTCTTTGTGTTCATATCGCATGCTTATGTCTCTTTCCTTTTGAGATTTTCCTTCTTTATGGCGTAATTTTTTTTATGCTCATTTAATATAGTTCTTTAATAAGTCACCTGACGAAAAGATTTTGGATCATCTGATCATCTATGTTCCTTTGGATTTCATCTAGTACGCAGAAACATTGTTTTTCTACTGATTTTAACTCTTAATTAACAATTGTGGATTATGCCTTTAGGGATTCTAGGATGAGAGCTCATGTTTTAATTTATTCTAGGGTCTTTTCAATTCTTTCTTTATCTTGTTCCAGCGCTTGAATTTTATGCTCCAACTGTTCAATGGACTTGTTGGATTCCATGTGTTCTGTCTACAAGTTGGTCACCTCCTGTGAGTAATTGTCTTTCAACTATTCTAACTCTTTAGAATGTTCCTTCTTTAAGGCATACAATTATTCCTTATGCAAATTCTTAGTTAAGTGGATTTTCTTCTCAAACTCTGCATCCAATTTATCCTTTTGGGTTTGTAGAAACTTGCCTATTTCTTCCTTGTGAAAAATTTCTATTGTATTGGATACCTTTTCAAATGTAGCAATAATTTCATCTCTTTGTGTCTTCAATATTCTTTCAAGTTCAACAATTTTGGTTTGCGTTGTGTCCAATACAACAACCAACTCATATATAGACATGGAATTTTCCCCTACAAATGCATTAAGAGTTGAGGCAGTCTGTATGGCATTGTATTTGGGGTTTGGTCCTACCCTCCATTCAATGTTTCTTTTAGTTGATCCATGTATAAGATTTGTCTCTCCCCTTTTCCTTTTGCTTGTCCTCTTCTCTATCCCTCTAGTTTTGTTGTTGTAGTAATATTCTCCCAGTGCCACTACAACTTCATCTTATTCCAATACCTGTGAGGAAAAGGAAACATTTCTAGGTATCGCCATTAAAGGAGTAGATTTCTAGGGGATAATGTCAACTATGCCCACACTCAAGGTTGCTAGACTGTTTTTTGACTCATCCAATTAACTCTATCTTTATATTTCTACTTCTTCATCAACCTTCCTTTTTGCTTTGACCTAAACAACCTCGTGTTTATCTTCTTCTTATTTATTTTTTCTTTTCTTTTCTTATGCAACCAAACTCTATTTTTCCTCTTCGACCTTCTTCTTTTGTTCTGCATCATGCTAAGATTTTCCCTTTTTTTCTACCTTTGCCTTCTTTTCTATAGCAATATTTTACAAGGCTTCATCCCTTTTGTTCAACTTAGGTTTCTTCTTGTCATCATATTTTTTCTTACCTATGATCTCATCTTGGCCCCTCTTCCTCTCCTTTTCTAACTATGCCTATTTTCTTTGGTACTCTTCTTCTACGTCCAATGCCTTTTGGTGTCTTTCCTCTATCTTTATTTTTTCTTCTTGTTCCTTCACTTCTAGTTTTTCTTGGTCCTTCTTTAGAAGCAATCAGAATTATTCCTGAGTTGTTTTCCTCTTTTCCTCTTCCTCCATTAGAATATTTTCTTTGGCTACATCATTTGGAATCCTATGTAGTACTTCTTCAAAGAACAAGACCCCCTTGAATATCTCCTCTGCATAGTTCACCACATGGATTATAAGGTGATCCACTATCCAAACTTTGAACCATAACCCTAAAGATTAAGCTAATAAACAAAGGTAGGGCATATCACATCTATTTAGCCATGAACTCAAGTACAATCAAAATTGGAAGTGGAGTGACCTAGGAAAGGTCAATGGAAATGAAGAAGGCAAAGTGAAATGAAAAACTAGCTACAAACTTCACGCTCATCCAAACAAATAATCAAATACATTATTAAGCCAACAAACAACAACTCAAAAATAAACTAGAACACACTCGATCAATGCTTTAATGATAATTGTGTTGGAAAACTTCTCATGGTGATAATCTATCTTAATTTGTTGTGTCAAAACACCTTAATTAAGTGTTATTGGCATTTCATCTCCAATTGGGGACATTACGAGCTTGGTTTTTTTATGATAATAAATTTGTGATTAGATACTCTGAATGTTGATACTCTTCCCTAAATGCATAGGATATCATGATTAAATGTCCATTGTTGAATGGAATACCTCTTGTTCACATTTATTGATGTCACTCTTTGAATATTGTCAAAGGAATCATTGTTATCATTGATTACAAACTGCTTAGTATATATGATGACTAACATGTTTTTAGTGATGGTATTTCATGGTTTTTTCATGAGTGTTGTTGGTATATAAATCATTCTTTCCGAACACAATGATAAATGCACTTCAAGGGCTGATGTCCTTATATGTTGACATGTGAGATTAATCTTAGTTTTCTCTCTAAATTTTTGTTTCCATGGTTAAGTCAATGCATTAGTGAAACAATTGTGGCTCATATTAAGTGTTCAAAATCTGCTACCACTGTCTCTCATGAACAATAACATATTTGACACTCTTTTGGTTCATATTGCAAAGTAGAATTAAACTATCAATTTTCAATATTATGCGGAATGGTGTCCCAATGATAATACTAATGCTCTTGACCTACGGTGAATGAATGGAATTGATTTTAGGGTTTTCTCTTTTATCTCTTTCTACTTCATTCACCAAGATGATTTTCAATATTATGTGGAATGGTGTCCCAATGATAATACTAATGCTCTTAACATACGACGAATGAATGGAATTGATTTTAGGGTTTTATCTTTTATCTCTTTCTACTTCATTCACCAAGACTCAAATTCTACTAAAGGATTTGAGTATATCATCTCTTAAATTTACCAAGGCAAAATAAATCTATAAATTCATATGAAGAACTAAATCAAATAGTGGATGTGCGTGAGACACCCGAAGAAGCTCTACGTACATATGTTCATATACACACTCGACTTGATCCCTAGGGCTTTGTATATCCATGAAGAGTTGAGAAGGAAAATGAAGATGTTTGATGTAATAAAAAAACTCCTTTTGTTGTAGATTTATTGCTTACTGGTAAGACTCCAAAACTTATAGCTACTCATAAAATGATCAAATATTTTATATTGGATCACAAGAATGTGTAGACAAATGTTCAAGCATGCAAGAAGAACCAAAATACCAAAGTTAAAAAAATTAGAAAATATCCTCCAAAAGATCATATGTTGTATTTCATTCTTTTAGAGTGATGATAGTGATGATTACTTAGATGGGTTGCATCGTCTCACCTTCAAGGAAACAAAATGGAAAATAATTGAGAAGTATATGGACAATTACTCACACCAATGGATCTACCAGGAACCTTTGAAAATTAAAAACCTAGACATCAAATTAGAATAAAACCCAAGAATTTCATTTCAAGGATTATTAGGATTAAGAGATGGCTCAAGAACTAGAAGAATTGTGAAAGGATTATAAGGAACTCTTCCAAAAAAACTTTATAGAGTTAAAAGGGATCAAATAAGGCCGAGGAAAAATGAATATAGATCTAAATCCTTATGTCAAGCCCATAAATAAGAGGCCCTACAAACTTAACCCTAGAGTCAAGCAAAAAGTGAAAGAGGAAATAAATAAAATGTTAACTACTAGTTTGATCTTCCTAGTAGATGAGTTTGACTCGATAAACCCCATCATCAACCTAAGACAAGAAAACAAGCCTGGGAGAAATAAGAGTATGTGTATATTTTCAAGGATTAGAGGCTACTTGTGTCAATGATCCATTTCTACCACCATTTATTGATGAGCTATTGTACCATGTTCTAGGAAAGGAGGCATAATCATTCACAAATGGATTTTCTAGATATCACCATGTTAGAATTGATAAGGATGAAAAGAAAAAGAATGCTCTTGCAATTAAATAGGGATCATATACCCATAATTTTATGTCATTCAAACTAAATAATATTCCATTATTGTTCTCAAGAATCATCATTTTATCCTTTAGGTAATGCATGCAAAACTTTTTAGAAGAATATCTTGATGACTAGATGGTCTATGGTCTATTAAAATAACTTGTTACTATGTTGAGTATGATGTTTGAAATATGTTGACAATTGTGGGTCTCCCTAAATCTAAAAAAATGCATACTCTACACACCCTTTGAGTAATACTTGGTCACATGGTATGTTGGGATGTTATTCTAGTTGACTATGCAAAGATTCAATTAATTGTTGACTTAACCACCCAAGGAGAATGTATAAACCTTGACATCAACATTGGGGTATATAAGATACTACAATGGATTCATCATAAACTGTGCCTCAATAGTAGAGATAATGGAGAGATTTCTAAATAAACCATGAGGTTCCAAGTGGACAAAAAAATACTAGACATATTTAAACATTTTAAAATAAAAAAAAGGTAAGTGGTATTTATCCTACAATAATTTGTCCATATTGGGCCCTTCAATTTCATGTTCATCTAGATGCATCAAGCATAGTGCTAGGAGCAGTGCTAGCACAACAAAAGAAAATTTTGATAACTCAATCTACTTTTCTAGTCACAATCTTTCTCACGTTGAATGTGATTATACTACAACTTAAAAGGAAGGTCTCTTTATGGTGTATGACTTACAAAACAATTTCCACTACTTACTAGGAAGCCACTTTAAATTTTATATAGTCCACTCAACACTCAAGTACATGGTTAGTAAACCCATTATGGAAGGATGCATATTCCAATGGCTTCTATTATTCCAAGAATTCAAATTTGAAATAGTCATCAAGGTAGGGCTACAAAATGCCAATCCATATCATTTTCTGTGTATTAAATTAGAATAATTCATAAGATCGATATATTATCAGCCACTTGATGTTGATCTCTTTTGATTAGAATTTTTCCTAAGCTACCTAGAAGAAATCAGAATGTTTCAAACCATAGGGATCACATTGAAAGATTACACAATTGTGTAAAAGAAACATTTGGTCTCTAGAGAAATAGACTCCCAATTAATTATGGGACAATTATATAAGCTTGGTACCAATGAAATCATATGAAATTGTCCTCAACCATGAACATCTAGGTATACTTTGTGAATTCCATAATAGGGTCATGGGATGACATAGAGGTGGAAAAATGATTGCTGGAAAAATTCTACAAGTAAGACTATGGTGTCCAACAATATATAGAGATGTTGAGTATGAAAAGGGTTGCAATGTATGCCAAAGATTTGGAAATCCATTTAGATGGGATCACCTACCACTTCATAAAGTGGACATTCAATCATTCAAAAAATGGGTTGTTGACTTTATGGACATTCAATAATGAATTGCTTAATGGAAACCATGGCTAGATTCATTTTTAAACATATCATTACAAGGTTTGGGTTTTTGCATAGCTTAACAAGCAACTAGGGCAAGCTAATTACTTGAAAGGAATAGTTGCAACATCAACACATGACTTCGTGACCCTACGCCAAGTGGTACCTACCACCCACAATGGAACAAATATAGAAGCTTTCAACAAAAACATAGAAAATTAACATACAAATATTTGTGTTGTGAACAATAACTATTAGAATGAATGCATACAACTAGAAATGCTCTAGGAATACATAGATAATGTAAATAAGTTCAATATTCATACTCCCTTCAAGAACCTCAATAAGCATACTACATGAACTACTCCTTAAACCCTTTACCACTGCATAAAAATAAACTACGCCACTCCTAGAAAAGTAGTATTGTAAAATAAATTATCTTCATTTTAGTCTTGTTATTGTCAAATAAAGAACAACTCTATGCATGAGACAATAAATCATCCTAGTCTTGGTTTAAAACCTCACTCTTGTTTTACATTTAGTCATGCCAATTATATATTTGATTTAGTAGGAAATTATTTTTCATTTCTTTAAAGGCCACATTCCACTTTTGTGGTCGAGGAGGGAAATTTCCAAATCTTCCAATTCAACTCTACCATTCAAAACACAATGCATACATTTATGTTGTGTCAGTGAATCCAAAGATATTCAAAATGGAGTGCATAACTTCAAGTTGTGTTCTTGCATCTATAGGAGCAAACTCAATCAAAAACACATCACCCATGACTCGAGCAATATTAAGTTATAGTACAAAAGTGTCACAAACATTGAATAAAATAGAAAATTCTATAAAATGGGGACCTATACATCAAATGAGACATGCATAAAGGAAGAAAGTGTGCCAACATCACAACTATTACCACAAAATCAGTCAAGATAGTTGCCTAGATCTTGGCATGCCATGTCATGGGAAAACATAAGAAAGGTAAATGTACACTAAGAATTCTCTCTACCCTTGAGGCTTGTGAATAAGGTAAACCACTAAACTGGTGTCAATACTTCATCAATGAATTTATAAAAGGGATTTGTTAGCACCAATTCTTGCAAGGGGGGTGTTTCTCTCCGATTTCATGTGCTTGGTGTAAAACGCGAAGAAATGGGTTTTAAAAACCCATCAAATGTGTTTCATTCAAAGGCCGCATTCATGAGCGTCAAGGGCAGCACACAGAAGAAGTCCAGGGCTTAAAATCAAGAGAGCGGGCATTTTTTTTTTCAACAGCAAGGATCCATCGATGGAGTAGATCAACGGTCATCGGGTAATCCAGAGCCATGGAGTTGCATGAGTTTTAGTGCATGGGCTCATCCCTTAGGGCCAAAGTCACAGAATGATCATGATCATCCGATCTAGTCAGGACACGTGGCACCTGATTAAGTCTGGTCGCCATCTCGGCTATCACGACCTTGAAATACAAGGGTCGACTCCCTTCAATCCACGATACACAATATGTGAAGGCACCTTTGGGTGCGGGCCCATGGTCATAGCACATGGTCGTATGGAAAGGAAGTTGGAGGAAGAGGAGCGAGAACTCTCGGTAGGAGAATCCCCGAAAGGATCGGGACCGTTAGTCTTGGAGGACATGTGGCACCTGATTAAGTCCAGTCGCCATCTCGGCTATCGCGACTTTGAAATACAAGGGTCGAATCCCTTCAATCCACGATACGCGAGATGTGAAGGTGCCTTTGGGTGCAGGCCCACGGTCATAGCAGAGGGTCATATGGAAAGGTGGTTGGAGGAAGAGGAGCGAGAACTCCTGGTAGAAGAATCCTCGAAAGGATCAGGACTGTTAGTCTTGGAGGACACGTGGCACCTGATTAAGTCTGGTCGCCATCTTGGCTATCACAACTTTGAAATACAAGGGTCGACTCCCTTCAATCCACGATATGCGAGATGTGAAGGTGCCTTTGGGTGTGGGCCCACGGTCATAGCACAGGGTCATATGGAAATGGGACAAATCATAAGAGAGGCGTGGAGCTAATGTGTTCAAGGGAAAATGGATTGTGTCCATTGATTTTGAAGCCAGATCCAACCGCCAATATGGATGGTCATTTCACAGTTTTAGTCACCAAGGATCCTGGACGCTAGAATGGTGGAATCTCCTGAAAGGAGAAGTGTCAAAGTGCCTCTGGAGTGAGACGTCGGGTCATAGCCATGGGTTACATTGAGGGCAGAGCCAAAATAAAAAGGAGGCTAGCCTCTGAGCCCTGGGAAGCAAGCGCATGGTCATTCCTTATGCTCGAATTCTCAGCCACCCGCTGTGGAGGAAGGCAATTAATGAAAATTGAGCAGGTAGCTGAGACCTCGACTCAAGCCATGAATGTAAGGCATGGAGGTTTTGGAAGGTAGTCTTCCTAAGATCATCCTATGTACAGGTTTTCTTAAAAGAGCCATGTTGATCTGATGTCCTCGTCTGACCAGAGGATCCTGCACATGCTAAATTGGACTTTAATGTCTCAGCTACCCTCCTGCTGCCAAGGGGGTGAATTGCTCTAAGTATATATACTCAATTTTTGTATTTTTGTAAGGATGGATGGTAGAGTAGAGCTCCCAACTGTAATGTTGTAATGAAGCATTGGTTTTCCTGGCTTTGTATCTGCATATGAAATTTTCTTGTTTAATGTAAGGCGGTTCTCTTTTTCATCTGGTTTCGATCTCATACTAAAAGGGTTCATGATTGACTGATTCACATGAATCTTCATGACTGTGTTATGATAAAGGATTTATTATAACGTTGTTATGTTCTTTTAGTGTTTCTACATATTGAATATAAGAGGTTCTTGTGTTCAAGTTTTTCTTCTATAGGATATTAGAAGCTTGATGCCTATAGCAGGCCTTCGCATTTCCTCACAAAAGTCTTCCTCCTACTCATCCTTATTACAACTTACTGTCTGAAGTTAAACCAAGACCTCATCTGCTTGTGCTTGCCTGGCCTAGTTTATGAGTTAGAACGATATTGTTATGAGTTTATTTCCATTCATCACCCTTTATCAACAAATAGTGACATAAACTGATGGGCATCAGGCTTACTCCTACTGCAATCTAGGAGTGGCTTATGACACCAACATTTCTGGCGCCGTTGTCGGGGATGAAGTTGAAAATTTTCCCTAATATCGAACGACATTGAGCCTCTGATTTTGAAGGTGCATCAGGCATTAGAGCCCTACGAGATTGCTACTGTGCACCTGGTGACTCCATTGTGACGACTCCACTGTGGTGAACCTGTTGTTTTAGTTGTGGCTTCCATAGGTAGACACACGCGGTCCCATCCACAACTGCCTCTAGCTACGCCTGAAGCTGATCCAGAGGTGATTATCAGAAAAGGAAAGGCCTCTGAAGGAGAAACTTCCACCGCTGAACCAGGTAATTTTCCATCTCCTTCTGTAGAAACTCCATTCTCTTCTTCTCAGCTTCCTAGAAGACCTTTTTATGAAGTTTCCCGTTTCCTGAATTTCGGAAGTGTTCCTGCTGAGTTTTATGCTCCTGGTTTGGGATTGGAGGGAGGAATCCTTGTCACTCCCCTCTCCCCTAAAGATGTACCTTGGCATAGACCCAGGTTCACATAATATTTACCCACTTCTAGCTTTACCACCCCTCCTCTTATTATTGTTGTTGCTACTGCATAGAGAGAAGCATCTGCTGACTCAAGCCCCTTAGCCTTCTCTTTGAATCCCCCATTGTTCCCCCTTCCACCTGGAAGCTCATTTCCAGTATCCCATGTTTGAGCTCCTTCTCCTCCGAGTTCTCCTCCACCTAATATTCCTATGGCAGGAGCAAATCCCCCCATGACTAGAATGGAGGCTATAATAGCTACTAGGTATGCTCCCATTTTGTTACCTCAACCTTTCAATTCCCTTCCAGCAGATGGCTACCTTAAGCAGCTGCCCAAGTTTATAGGCGAAGGGGACATAGCTACAGAAGAACACCTTGAAGCCTTTTACAGTTTTATAGATGATCATGTTATCATGCATGCAGATGTATGGATGAGGATTTTCATCCATATCCTTGAAGGTGAGGCTAGAAAGTGGTTTAGGGCCCTACCTCCTGGATCTAGCGATGGGATTGAGGCTTTGGATAATGCCTTTTTGAGATAGTGGGGAGACAAAAAAGACTTCATGTATTACACGATAGAGTTTGGGTCTTTGAAGAGAAAGGAATGAGAGACTGTCTCTGACTTCTCCAAGAGATTCAATAAAATGTACAATAAGATCCCCGCTAAAATAAATCCCTTAGAAGCCTCTGCTAAGATCACTTATGCTAGCACTTTTGATCCCGATTTCTACCTCCTATTGAGGGAAAGGAGAGCCACTACTCTAGCTCACATGCAGGATGTAGTCGTGGAAGTAGAATCTAACATATTAGCTATTGACCAGCTCAGGAATAAGGCTGATAGAGACATATCCAGGAAGAGATATGAAGCCTCCCCATCCATTTCCTCTCCCCTTCCCCTTCAGACGGACGAGGTAACTAAAGTGATAAAATCGCTTTCGGCTAGAATTCAAAGGTGGGAGTTAGAAGGGAAGCCCATGTATATAAATCCCCAAAATAATGATAACAGAGGCTTCAGGAGGCCTAGTAACAATGTTCCACAGGCTTTGCCAAGGGAACAAAGGAGAAAATATAGAGATGATCATAGGATTCAAACCCCCCTCCAAAATAACCTAGTTGCTCATGAGGAAGGAGAGGAGATAGATGAGCTTGACCCTGAAATTCACTATATAGAAGACACTTCCGATTTTCCCCATTTGACTCAATCTGCATATGAAGAATCCCTTATGAACATTCAAATCAATGAGTTGGGTAAAGGGGAAAAGGCCAACAACACTCCTAATAGATACCATCTCAGGTCAAAGAAGAAAGAAGGGAATTTTGATAGCCATGATCAGCCCCTCATAGCGGAAAAGCCTGCTAAACCTGCAACAATCACTACTAAAGAAAAGAAAACTCAGAATACTTCGCCATCAACCAAAGAACCTATCTATGAGGTAAGGGAAGCTCTTAATCCTCTTTCCTCCTTTAGTTTTGAGCACGAAATTAAAATGATTAGAATTCCCGTACCCCTCTCAAAACTAGTTAAAAATGAAGATTTCAAAAGGTCCCTCTCCAAACTGCTACAATATGAGTCCCCCCAGCCTTCCACAGAATTAGTAAATCTTCAATATGAAAAGACAGCAGTCGTCCTAGGTCCCATGGTAGAAGACAAAGATGATTCATCCCCTCCCTTCTACACATCCCTAAACATACATGATAAGGTGCTGCATAATTGCCTCATGGATTCAGGAGCTTCCCACAACCTTATGCCCAAAATAGTCATGGAAGAATTGGGAATGGAAGTGACAAAGGCTTATTAGTATTTGTACTCTTTTGATTCAAGGAGGGTGAAATTCCTTGGATTCATCAAAGACTTGGTGGTCTCTTTATTTCAGCTGCTAATGAAGAGTTTGATCATGGACATTGTAGTAGCTGATGTTCCCCCCAAGTTCGACATGTTGTTGTCAAGATCTTGGATTAAAAAACTTGAAGGAACATTACAGATGGATCTCACATATGACACCATTCCAGTCTTTGGAGGGGAACACAAGAGGTTGTACAGAGAATCTCAGCTGGCCTACATTGTCAGTGATGAATCAGACCCCACCAATCATCCTATCTTTGCACTTGACACTGATTTGGGGTCTAGTTTATTGCAGCTCACTGATACTCCTAAAGCCCCTTTTCAAATCAGAAAGCAACCCATTTTTAATCACGAGATACCTCCTCCAACCACCTATGTTTGGAAGATGTTCTTCGACGGAGCTTCTTCTAGCGAAGGCGCTGGCGCTAGAGTGGTTTTTGTGTCGCCTTGTCAAGAAACCATATCTCTGTCATACAAGCTAGAATTTGTAGCTACCAATAATGTAGCAGAATATGAAGCTCTTGTTCTGGGTTTAAGGGCTGCAAAAGAAATGGGAATTGAGGGGGTAGAATTGTTCGAAGATGTTGAGTTGATAATACAAAAAGTCAGAAATTATTATCGGGATAAGCATCCTCGGCTCAGGAGTTACAAAAATGAGGTGTGGGACCTAATTGATAATTTCTTCTCAGCTTTCAACATTTCTTTTATTCCAAGAGAGGAAAATACTTGGTCGATTCCTTAGTTGTCTCAGCTAGTCTGTTCAGGATCCCTCTACCGCCTAAGATCAAATATGATGTTGAGATAAGATATATGCCATCTGTACCGGACAATATCAAGCATTGGAAGGCATTCAAAGACGATCTTGAAATCAAAAAAATTCTTCAGTCTATCGATGAATTTTCTACATTGCACATTGATTATGATCCTGATCTCGAAAGTCACCCTCACCCTGAGGTATTTTTAAATAAAATTGCTAATCACCATATTATTCATCTGCCTAGAAATCACATTCTGAAGGGACTAGTCCCTTTAGAAAGACTGTTCGATGGAGATGATGTGGCAGTAAAGGGTAGGGTTTCAAATGAAGACGTTGATACAGCGGAGTGCAACATCGGCACACGGGAGGAGCCTAAGTTTGTCAAGTTGTCAAGAAGTTTGATTAAAGAGAAGAGGGTCAAATATACCAAGTTATTAAGGTAATTTTCTGATGTGTTTGTGTGGACCTATGAAGACCTCAAGACATATGACACATCTGTCATTGAACACAAGATCCCACTGAAGGAAGAGGCTAAGCCATTTAGGCAAAAGCTAAGACAGATAAATCCCATGTTGTTGCCTGTCATGGAGAGAGAAGTGAAGAAGTTGTTAGATCCCAAATCATTGTCTCCTTGAGATATTTTGAGTGGGTGGCCAATTTGGTCCCGGTGAGGAAGACAAGTGGAGAAATCAGGCTTTGTGTTGATTTCAAGAATCTGAACAGGAGCTCAAAGAAAGACAACTATCCCTTTCCCAACATGGAACACATATTGCAGAGGGTAACTGGTGCATCTAGGATATCCATGATTGATGGTTTTTCTGGCTATAATCATATATCAGTCATACCTGAGGATAGAGAAAAAACAACCTTCACCACTCCTTGGGGCACATTCATGTATGCAAAAATGCCTTTTGGATTAATGAATACAGGAGCAACATTTCAGCGAGCCATGGACATAGCCTTCATCAGGGATAAAGATCAGTTTGTGGTGATCTATCTGGATGACATCACAGTCTTCTCCAAGTTTGATAAAGAGCATTGTTGTCACTTGAGGAAATTTTTCTTGAAATGTTGGAGGTTTGGCCTTTCCTTAAATCCTAAGAAATCTTTGTTTGTTATGAAGGAGGGGAAGTTGTTAGGCCATATAGTAGCAACAGAGGGAGTGAGAATTGATCCCAACAGGGTAGAGGCAATTCAGACCCTATCACTTCCCAGGTCTAGAAAGGAATTCCAGACTTTTTTAGGGAAGATTAACTTTCTGAGGAGGTTCGTCTCAAATTTTGCTGAGTTGGTGAAACACATCACAGCCATGCTCAGAAAGGTAAATGAAGTAAAATGGATTGTTTAACCTAGGGAATCTTTTGTCTAGATAAAGAAGGCATTGACTGAGGCACCTGTGTTGATCAGTCCTGATTATTCCAAGGATTTACTAGTTTTTTCTTTTGCTTCTTTTGATACAGTAGCAGCGGTCTTATTGCAGAAAAATGAGGAAGGGCGAGAGAAACCCATTTCCTTCTTCAGTAAGGCATTAAGATATGTAGAAATCAGGTATGAGATCATGGAGAAACAAGCCTATGCCTTGGTGAAAGTTATCAAAGATTTCAGATTCTATGTCTTGCACTCAAGAGTGACTGCATACGTTCCTTTAGCCTCTATGAAAGACATCCTTATACATCTTGACATAGATGGGAGAAGAGGTAAATGGATTGCCAAGATCCTTGAGTTTGACCTGGAGATAAATCCCACCAAGTTGGTTAAAGGGCAGGGTTTAGCCAAGTTGTTGGTTGAATCTAACTACAAGGCCTTAGGGGTTAGCTTCATCAATGCTTGCTCAGAAAATCAGCAAGTTGAGTCCTCCAGCAAAAGCTCTCAGGGTGGCTTATCACTAGCAGAATGCACCTGGTACAAAGACATTTTGTACTTTCTGTAAGATTTGAAGCCTCCTGATGAAATGGGAAAAAGCAAGGCAAGAGCTTTAAAGCTCAAGGCGGTCATATATTGCCTTATTGACCAAGTCTTGTACTGGAGAGACCCTCTAGGGGTGTTTTTGAGGTGTCTGAACCCACAGGAAGCCCAGAAAGTTACGTTTGATCTCCATAGCAGCCTTTGTGGAGGGCATCATTTCTGGAAGACCACAACTCACAAAATTCTCAAGGATGGGTATTACTGGCCCACCTTATTCACTGATGTCTGTAGAGAAGTTAGAGCTTGCATCAGGAAAGCAGCAGCTCAAATCTTTGCCACTAAAGCCTGTAGTAGCTTCAACACCCTTTCAACAGTGGGGGATGGACTTCATTGGACAAATTCATCCTCCTTCAAGTGGCCATCATAGATGGATCCTGACTGCAACAGACTATTTCACCAAGTGGATAGAGGTTGCCCCCACCAGGAGTGCTTCACACAAGGTAATTATCAGCTTCTTGGAGGATATCATAGACAGATTTTGTTGTCCCAACATAATTGTCATTGATAATGCTACTTCTTTTAAGTCTGAGACTCTTGTTAAGTTATGTGAGAAATTCAAGATCTCACTAATTCACTCCACTACCTATTATCCTCAAGGAAATGGACTAGCAAAATCTTCCAATAAAAGTCTAATCAAACTCATTAAAAGATTGTTGGAAGATAATAAGAGGTCATGGGATTCAAAGCTCAGATTCTCTCTTTGGGTCAATTGAGTGACAACAAAGAAGTCCCTGGGACCTCACCTTTTCAACTTGTTTATGGGATGGAGGATGTGTTTCCCACTCAGCTCTCTTTACCTGTAGAGAAATTCTTTCAAGATAATGAAGGAGAGCCAGACCATATGGTCAAAAGAATTCATTAATTGGTGGAAGTGCAACAGATCAGGGAGTAGGTAATTGACATAGCTCATAGTCATCAGCAGAAGATCAAGCAGGCATTTGACAAGAAGGTTAGGAAGGAGAAATTCGAGCTGGGAGATTTGGTGCTTAAATGGGATGCACCCAGGTAGGATAGGAGAAAACACAACAAGTTTGATGCCCTCTGGATCAGGCCCTTCAAAATCTATGAAGTATTCTTAAATAACATGTACAGGTTGCAGGAATTGGAGGGTGAAGAAGTTTTTAACGACCCAGTAAATGGGCATTTCCTAAAGAAATGTTTTGTTTGAGCCTTAGACGGCTCCTCTGTTTTTGTAAATATTGTTTTTTTTTTTTTTCGGCTTAATAAATGACTCCATAGCCCAATAGCAAGGCACTAAAATTGTAAGGAGTTCTTAGAGCATCGCAGGGATGACTCTATCCCCCATGGAGCCTAATGTTAGCACCAATTCTTGAAAGGGGGGTGTTTCTCTCTGATTTCAGGCCCTTGGTGTAAAACATGAAGAAATGGGTTTTAAAAACCCATCAAATGTGTATCATTCAAAGGCCATATTCATGAGCGTCAAGCGCAACACACATAAGAAGTCCATTTCAAGCTTAAAATCAAGCGAGCGGGCATTTTTGTTTTCAGCAGTGAGGATCCATCGATGGAGCAGATCAACGGTCATCGGGTAAGCCAGAGCCACGAAGTTGCATGAGTTTTAGTGCATGGGCTCATCCCTTAAGGCCAAATTCATGGAATGATCGTGGTCATCTGATCCAATTGGGACACGTGGCACTTGATTAAGTTCGGTCGCCATCTTGGCTATCATGACTTTGAAATACAATAGTCGACTCCCTTCAATCCACGATACGTGAGATGCGAAGGCGCCTTTGGGTGTGGGCCCATGGTCATAGCACATGGTCGTATGGAAAGGAGGTTGGAGGAAGAGGAGTGAGAAATCCTGGTAGGATAATCCCCGAAAGGATCGGGACCATTAGTCTTGGAGGACACATGGCACCTAATTAAGTCTGGTCACCATCTCGGCTATCGCGACTTTGAAATACAAGGGTCGACTCCCTTCAATCCATGATACGCGAGATGAGAAGGTGCCTTTGGGTGCGGGCCCATGGTCATAGCACAGGATTGTATGGAAAGGAGACAAAGAAGACGAGGAGCATGGAGCCAATGTGTTCAAGGGAAAATGGATTGTGTTCGTTGATTTTGAAGCTAGATCCAACCACCGATATGGAGGGTCGTTTCATAGTTTTAGTCACCAAGGATCCTAGATGCTGGAATGGTGGAATCTCATGAAAGGAGAAGTGTCAAAGCATCTCTGGAGTGAGGCGCCAGGTCATGGCCATGGGTTACATTGAGGGCGGAGCCAAAATAAAAAGGAGGCTAGCCTCTGAGCCCTCGGAAGCAAGCGCGTGGTCGTTCCTTGTGCTCGAAGTCTCGACCACCCGCTGTGGAGGAAGGCAATTAATGAAAATTGAGCAGGTAGCTGAAACCTCGTCTCAAGACATGAATGTAAGGCATGGAGGTTCTGGCAAGCAGTCTGCCCAAGTTCGTCATGTGTGCATGTTTTCTTAAAATATCCATGCCGATCTGATGTCCTCGTCTGACTAGAGGAGCCTGCACACGCTAAATTGGACTTTAATTTCTTAGCTACCCTCCTGTTTCCAAGGGGGCGAATTTCTCTAAGTATATATACTCAATTTTTGTATTTTTGTAGGGATGGATGGTAGAGCAGAGCTCCCGACTGTAATGTTTTAATGAAGCACTGGTTTTTCTGGCTTTGTATCTGCATATCAAATTTTCTTGTTTAATGTAAGGTAGTTCTCTTTTTCATCTGGTTTCGATATCATACTAAAAGGGTTCATGATTGACTGATTCACATGAATCGTCGTGACTGTGTTATGATAAAGGATTTATTATAACATTGTTATGTTCTTTTAGTGTTTCTGCATCTTGAATGTAAGAGGTTCTTGTGTTCAAGTTTTTCTTCTACAAGTTGTTAGAAGCTCGATTCCTACAGCAAGCCTTCACATTTCCTCACAGAAGTCTTCCTCCTACTCACCCTTATTACAACTTACTGTCTGAAGTTAAACCAAGACCTCATCTGCTTGTGCTTGCCTAGCCTAGTTTCCAAGTTAGAACGATATTGTTATGAGTTTATTTCCATTCATCACCCTTTATCAACAAATAGTGACATAAACTGATGGGCATCAAGCTTACTCCTGCTGCAATCCAGGAGTGACTTATGACACCAACAGGATTAACAAGGCACACATTGAAGGATATCCCTTAAACCATGGATATTTTCTCTTAGAATTGTATTTGTTTAAATAGGAATCTCTGTGAGGCTAGAAGTTACTTTAGTGGGAATGAGGGATGGTGTCCATATCCTTTAAATCATTTCATCTTTGTTTGGGGACATTGTGAGGTTTTTTTTCCGATGATAATGAATTTGTGATTGGATACTTTGAATGTGGATATTTTCCCCTAAATGCATAGGATATCATGGGTATAGGAGTTGATTCAAGATATCCAAGTGACCAATTGAGTTAAAAGCTAAACCGATTTGAATATTGAGGGGTAAGCTCATGTGAAAATCACTTATAAAACATCAAAATGCTAAAAAAAAAACAAATCAAAGACAAAAGATATGTTTAAAAAAACAATAGAAAGAACACATATTATAAGGTAATCACAAAAAAATTAGTGACCCTTTTAGATATGCATCACCAACTGCCCGAGAATTGAATGAGCTCAACAAATATGAAAGAGAGCACTGATATGATGTTGAAATAGATATAAAAAAATTCATCGAGTAAGGTACCATACAATATGCATGTTTTGTGTAGGTACAACTGCATTACGCTTAAAACAACAAGAGGCAAGAGAAGCAAATCATTACCTTGATGGAAATGCCTTGTGTATCGTGGAGGTGACCTCCCTTCAAACCTGCATTTGTCAAAGAGAAAAAAAATTTATATGACTGGATAATAACTAAACATGTATGAGGTTGAATTTGTTAAAGAGGATAAAACATTATATGATTGAATAATAATTAAACATGTACGAGGCTCTAGAAATAGTAGAGAATACTTGAATGAACTCCTCTTGGTTTCAAGAATAATTTATTCTCTACTAAACAGGGCCAACCACGTGTAGATGGAAGCTCATTTCCCCCCTCCCCCCCCTTGCATCACTCTCAATTCCCCATACCCAATCATGCATAACAAGTAACAAAACACAAATCAAAGGTAAAATAAAGAAAGAATGTGTGTAAAAATGTGTGTTTTTGTACATACAAAAATACAAGTTTCATGCATAAGAAGGAAGCAAAACAAAAATTGTACAATAAATAGTTTATATTAATAAATTTTATCCTTAAAACATGTACAATCACTTCTTTTTTGGTTTCTTAATTTTCATGTAATTCTTGAGTAAATCATCAAATTCCTCTTGATCCCCTTCAACTATTGGGCCTTCATTTGGCACTGCTTGATTATGCATCATTTCACACATTGTACTTCTAGTAGTATGGCATGCATGTTGATGCACTATAGGGGAATCCACTACAATAACAAAAAGCATTAAAATGATATTGTTAGTGTCCCATTAATACAAATATCATTACAATGTTTTTTACCTGGAGGAGTAGTCGACACCATTGGTTGGGATGTCGTCTGTTCCTCTCCTCTACGAGCACCCTCATCTACATGCTCTACCATTGAAATAAGAAAAATTATAAGAACACCATCTGCAAATAAATATTAATAATTGTCAATATATACATATGATTTTAAAGACATTCATAATGTGATGGTGTTGCACACCACTAGAATCGTGGGGTTGTTGTCCACCGTTGTCGACTAAATTTCTGTTGCTTGCATGCTTAAAACAAATAGACACATTAATTGATGGGTTAAATCAATTGTCAATATATTTTACAAGTAATCAATAATTAAAGTCCTGTCATTTTGTTTACCATCTCGTTCAAAGGGTCATCATGTGTCTCAAACTTGAATCTAGTGCATGCCTCTATTGCTCATAGAATGGTTACCTATAGATATGACTTGGGTAAACATTAGGGTTCCACTATGTAGTGGAATCCTTCAATTGTGATTTTGTAATCATAAATCATAAAATATATAGGAGCACTAATAGATCTACTCAGGTAAAAAAAACACATTATTCATGTCAATTTAAAAAGTAACAAAATCATTGTACTTATCTACCATATTTTAGGGAATTCAAAATGCTTTGATAGTTTCCTCAATCATTGTTGTGTCCCACTTCTTAAAAAAAAATTAGTTACTTCCTATTAGTCATTATCCTTAGACTATTTCCATATATTGTACATCTCTGTATTTAAAAATATAAAATACTGTTGAAAAATCAAAATAAAATTATTGTTGCAATATATTGTGTAGACATGTAATATAATATATACAAGTTCTTGTAAACAATAATCCACAAAAAAGGTTACACCACAATGTCTCCTCACAATAGAAATCAAGTGTGCATATATATATATATAAAGCCTTTACATATGAAACCAAGGTATGACAAAAATATGAAACAATTTGAGAGTCACTGGATATCGTGAGATATACACAACTGGACCAAACAAAAAGTGCAAAAGAAGTTTTGGAAATAATATCCAACAAGCAATTGTCTTAATTTTTATGATGCAACATTTATAACCATTTTTAAATAAGACAAATGCTAATAATGTCATCAAGGTATCCATTGACAGGTTGTCAATGGACAATGTGAAAGAAATACTTGGAAAAATTGTACATAAGTTAAAGGACAATTCATTATGAATGGATCTATTACAAGATAAAGATCAGAGGTGGACAAGCACTGGTGGATCATATATTAGAGGAAACCCATAGACCGGTTTTACCGTTGATGATCTACCTAGTAGAATGTATTATGCAAATTTACAACTCAAAGCACATGAAACACTCTTCATTTGTAGAAAGGACACATCCCATGAGATTTAAGTGAATGAAGGATGCCATAAATAGTAAATACACGAAGTCGTGGCACTAAAAAGTGAAAGAGACATACATTGTTTATTGTGTAACCAATAAAATTAAAAGAAGAGGATGTGCCAAATCTCTTGCAACTATGTGTAGATGGTGCTTTTTGTTTACGTCTCTGCATATTGAAATCTTGTTGCCAATATGTTCCAATTGACTATTACTCAACCCTATGCTTGGGTAAACTAGAAAAGGTTTGTAAATTTGTCAATGTTAATTCAAAACCATACCCA
>JZKD02S2405274.1:968585-985326 GCA_000966675.3 Picea glauca | reverse complement strand
ACACTGCAATTCAACTTGATTTTGATTTCACACTTACAAAGAAAACTATTGCAAGTTTACAATGAATGTGGATTTAATTGATCTTCAAATTGATGATACTTCGACTCCAAGTCACATCCAATTATCCTTCCATTACAAGCTTGATTTGTGCATTGCTTCAATATTCTTTGTTGCCGCTTGATTACATGTGTTTTGATTGCTTATACTGGATTGTATGTGCTTCACTGACATTAATTGTGGGCTTATTTCATTTACCTTCTTTGTACTCCATGTATGTGGGATAACGTCAAAACTAGACGTAAACCAACTCATAAGAGAACCATGAAAAAAAAATCACCAACACACAGTACACAATGTGTACCTAAAATCCCCTTATTCAATTTCGGGCGGATCTAGGACACTTCAACACCACAAATAATAATATTTTTTTTATTATTATTTTCTTGATACAGTAGCTCTCTTGAGAGAATTTGCGAGAATTCTTGAAGGGAAAAAGATTCATCTAAAAACCTTTTTACAAATTTTTCATTCTCTATTCTCTCAAAAATAAATAGTGCTTCATGATAAAAGGCATCGATCTCCCTTGCACATTAAAGCATTTGTCTCCTTAATATCTCTATCCTTTCAATGAAATGAAATTGATCAAAAAAAAATTAAACTCGTGCTTTTACATAAATCTATATAAAACCATGTTCTTGTGAATCACTCAAAAATTAAAAAGTGATTTCTTTAAAATCTTGCTCATACTTTGTCCTTATATGCATACTATTATTTATTTTTTTATTTTTTTAATGAGTGTATGGGAGATGGAAAGATTCATCCGATTTTCATATGATTTGGTGTATGGAGGTGTGCACAATTTCTTATTATGCAATGAATATGAGGGGTCGTAGCAAAAGGATATTCACGTCCAGTGATTGGTGGCTCTGCAAACCCACATGCAACATCAAACACGATCTCTCCAACAAGCGATCAGACGTAGATAATTTATGCAGAAGAAATTTGGAAAAGAGAATTGATCATCTCCTAATCACTGAGATGTTTTAATGTTATCGTTGTTTGTCTACGCACCAGATTTGTGCATGATCTTGAGATTCTCTTAGCTCTGAATAGGTATCAGCCCCAAACTTTCCTTATGCGTGCCAAAGAAGGAATACGGATCTCCATCTTCACACGAATCTCTTCCACAACGGATATTGCACGGCGAATTGCGGATCTGACACCAGGTTACACAGATCATAAGTGTCGAATTCCTCCTGCAACTGAAAATTCCGAAACTTCTCCTGGGAATTAGTGATGTTGAAATCCCTGTTGTCGCTTGTGCCGATCTCCCACCTTTGAAGCTTACGCACGCAGTTAGCAGAAGATGAATTACAAGTTGAGTGTTGTTGGGGTGAATTACAACTGCACCTTGTGGGAAATCTAAAAGTAAACAATCACAGTGATAACTACAACCAACACCAGTCCAACCAAAAATAGTCCAAGCTGCAAGCGCCACAATAATACAGACACTCTGTTCACAGGGTATTTCTCGAGCCAATAATACTCATTGCTTCGACTTCAAGCTCATCACATTCCATGCACAAATTTCCCAAGAAACAATCACACACAGGCATGATGAATTTATCTTTTCATTAAATAAATAAACTGTACATACCACTAAGAAAACTTGAACTATCTGCCTATGGCCCAAATCTTCTTTCGATGGCCCTCCTGCTTAAACCAGTCGCATGTACACCACACACAGGTATCCTCGCTACACCAGATCGATGCTCGATCACTACTATTCTCTACTTTCACGTCCAACCATCCAGAAAAATAACCCGTAAAGCGATCTACAAGAAAAGTAAATCGCAGTATTTTCCAAAAGCGGCCTAATAGCGACTCAAATGTTTTAAATCACCATCAAATCGAAAAAATCTTACAACAATCTAAAAGCTCCGTAAACCGAGGCGGTTCATACAGAATCGAAAGCTTCATTAAATGTACAACCCTCCAAAGGGCTTTCATGCAGCATGAAAAAATAATTAACTAGGCTTTGTTGCCAAGAAAACGAGCTCTTTCAGATGTTTCGCTTCAAAGCATGTTTTCCAGATTTACCGTTTCAAAGCAATTTTTTCCAGATTGACCGCTTCAAAGCAATTTTTTTCAGATTTTCCGCTTCAAAGCAAGGATTTTCAGATTTAGTGCTTTAAAGCCCTCGATCAACAATGGAAACCAAGCAAGACACCGTTCTATTCGAATCCATCACCACCGACCGACGAGGAAACATCCAGATCGCCGACAAGGACTATCGCTCTTGGAAACCGATCAATAAAGGAATCGAAACCCCAGCCGAAAATCAACCCAGTTCACGAAACATGAAACCCTTTATTTTGTTCTGAGGCATCCTTACCGCACCTCTTTTATCAAATACTATAAAAATTGTAGTCAATAAAACCCCTGCGAGCATCGATCTTGTGACGTACCTTTGACGGTCGGAGAGGATATCGGCGGAAATGGCGGTCCGACGTGGTGGTCATCATAATTAGGGTCGGATTGATATAAACATCTCCTCAATTGGTAGCTTCTGATTGCTTTTCTGCTAACTCTCGGCGGCTGATTTTTTTAATACACAGGCGGAATGCAGAAGCAACTCAACACCTCTACGCTTAACAAATAAGAATCGAGGCTGCCGCCAGATTATTTCACACAGGAACCTGCAGGTAAGTGGAATCGACCACAACAAGTAATTTCTCAGGGCACTTGATAGTAAAGGTCATGGCCTCTCTGACAACAATCGAGTGAATCTTGCGGCCTTAGCATATGACGGCTTCCTTGTATTTGATTCTTTCTGTATAGAGTATTTGATCCAGCAGTAAATGTACGCTCAGGTGGCGACTCCTCCAATTGCAGTGCGCAGGCAGATGAGGTTGTGATGATTTCGGTTGGATTTGCTTTCACTGGTGGTGACAATGAAACACTCTTTTACGCGGACTTTCCTACAACAAAACTCGCCCACACAGTAGCAATCTTACAATATAAATCACTCAGAAATAATAATACACTCTCGCGCTAATCTACTCCTACAGCGGAGTCATCTTACATTGTTCTCATATTCCAGCCCCTTTGGTGAGAGAGTCAGGGTTGTTCTAGCTCTGATACCAATTGAAGAAATTAAACACAAGAACAACAATTGACAAAATAGAGAGAAGAACAACAACATGGTGGAAAAGGCATAATAGCCAACACACATTTTTATTCACTCCAATGTTACATATTTATAGTACAATGGGTGATGCCACCTCATAGAGAGATTTGCTCTAGATCCTAAAATCATGCATTATGACTAGGCTAGGCAATCTTAACTAACTCATTAGTCATCACTTGAGGATATATTACTAATATCCTAAATGAATAATACAAATATAGGTGACAATTTAGACTTAGTGATTGGTAAAGGTAAGCCATAGGCTAACAACTAGAAGGAGGATATGACCCCCTATTTATAGGCTCCAACCTGAAGGAAGATACAACTCCCTGAATTCTCTGGCTCCAACCAAAAGGAGGATACAACCCCCTGATTCACAGGCTCGAACCTGAAGGAAGCTCCAACTCCCTAATTCTTTGGATCCAACCGGAAGGAGGCTAAAAACCCCTTTCCTTGCCCCGTCCTACTACCCTAAAATATAAGTGTAGACTAAACTATCACTACTACAATCATTGCCACTGTCACTGCCACTGTCACTGTCACTACCACTGTCACATCAACCTATCACTGTCACCCTGTTACTGTCACCGTGTCATATCAACCTGTCATTGTCATTGATACTCAACATCAACAAAACCATATCCTCTCACATGGATACTGATCCAAAATGGATCCACGAAGGCCTAAAAAACAAAGTTCTCAAATTCGGACAAAACCAACGCCATTGTGTCGGGCTCGACGTGTTGATTCTGGCCATAATTTTTTTATGTAAATGGACACCGTACTGCTGACATGTCGTACTACTGACATCAACAGTACGACAGGTGACGTCATCATGACATCATGATTGCATTAGCAAGATACGTGGCAGCATGAGGAGGTGACATGTGTCACTCAATTTTTGTGTTTTCGAGTAAAGTTGGACCAGTATGGAAATGACATGTGGCATTGTACAGATGTGACACGTGGCATTCCATGCCTGACTTGGCCCAATAACAGGATGGAACATGGCAGTACAAATGAAATTTGGTTGTACGGATGTTGACATGGCAGTACAGACGACATTTGGTTGTACGGATGTTGACATGGAAAGGTGATAGGGTAGTATAGATGTTGACATGGTTGTTTATTGGGCAGGTGACTTGGCAGTACGGACGTCAGCGTGGCATGACAAGTGGTTGTATGGTGATGACGTGGTAGCTTACTGTGCATGCTGACTATACCATACGGACGAGCCATAGGGTGACATGTGGCCCAATCAGAGGGTGCCATGTGGCACCCTGAATTTGGCCAAGGTTGGTTGGAAAAAAAAAATTGTTACCCCATGGGAATTGAACACCCGACCTCCACCTGCACAAAGCTTTCGCAACCATCGACGGATTGTCCAGACTATATGTTAGGGCTTAACCCCTATGCAGTGCATTATCATTTTATTGTGATATGTCTGGAGGTTTAGGGATAATCCCCGGTCGGTGGGGGGCTAGCCCATCTGACCAGGGCTGCGGACAGGAGCGAGTCTGAAAGGTGGGTGTGTGGAGGGTTAGGGTTGTAGACATGTGGCACCATGCAACCAAAATACCATGGTTGGATCAGAGGTTTAGGGGCCAATGCTTAGCGCTCGACCATATGGAAGTCTCCATGTGAACATGAGCCCAGGAGAAAGGGGTTGCACCTAATGTTTGTTGAAAAGTGGGTTTTTCAACTATATTGTATATTTTTGTTTATGATTTTTATGGATTTTGCCCATTTTTGGGGGATCTGGAGCCCAATTTGAGGCCAGACCTTGGGAGAAAGTTGGGATAGGATCACCAACTCAAATCCTATATAAATCAGAGGTTTTTGAAAGAAAGGGAGGTTCATAATTGCAGAATGATGATTAGTTTATGAAGCTTGAAACCATTTTTATTTAGGGAAGCCATTGAGGAATCAAACTTTGGAGGCCAATTCCGTGAGCTACGCTCAACCTTTTTCAGTGCCATCAGTTGTGTTGGATTCTTTAGGTAGAACAGAACACAACCAGACCAATTTTTAATCCTTTTGATATATTTCTGATGTACTTTTGAAGCATTGAAGAGAAATAAAAAAGCATCACCCACTAAGACAAAGGCCCAGAGACGTAGGCAATCTTGTCGAACTTCGTTAACAACCTTGTTTTTATGGGTTTTTTTTCTGTATGATTATGTTATGCTCTACATTTATTTATGATGGATGCTATAATCTCTCATTGAGTTCTTCTTCTTTCCTTAATTCTGAAATGGTAATTGAACACATGCTTAAAACTTAACCAAGTCTTTAAAGATCATTTTTGAATCAAGTGGTATCAGAGTAGATTGACAGTTGGTTGTTTGAGTTTGCATGATTACTAGGAAAAAGATAAGTCATGGTGAAGGCAAGCTTGTAGAAGGAGATCCAGATATTGGATCAAGAAATAGGACTTCTCAAAGTGAGTAGATGGCATCGGAAGAAGGCATGTATCAGAATGAGATAGAGTTGAAAAAGACTTTATTTTCCATGTCTACAATGGTAAAGGTCTTATATGAGGATTAATTGGAACAAATTCCAAGGGGAATCTTCAAAACAAGGAAAAAGTGAAGAAGGAGTGGATCCTCCTAAAACTCCTCCTTCACCTCCTTCTCCTCCTTCTCCTCCATCATCATCTTCTTCTTCAAGTAAAAGTTCAAAATCTACCACAAGAAAACATTCCCATAAACATAAACATGAAATGCCTTTACTTAAACTTGATGTGAAATTTGAATTGCTCATGTATGATGGTGATGTCAATGTTGAGAGGCTTGATAATTGGGTCAGACAGATGGAAGTTTATTATAGTGTGCAACAAATCAAATATGAAGCAACTCTAATCAACTTGTCATCACTTTGTCTTGCAGGAACAACACTCATCTGGTGGCAGAGTAAGTTGCAAAATGGTATGCAACAAGTTGGTACTGTATTTCCATCATGGCAAGATTTTGTTTTTACACTTAGAAAGAAGTTTTATCCTTAGGGTTATAAGGAGAAAGGTTTAATTGAATAGAAAAGTCTTAAACTAAGAAAAGGAAAAACGGTGCAAGAATACACAGATTCATTTCATAATATGGCATTAATGTTAAATATTCCATTACATACACAAGAAACTCTTATGAAGTATATAGGAGGTTTACCTGCACATATTTGTAACATTGAATTTATGTTTGGACCTACTAATCTTGATGAGGTTTATGTTCAAGAAACATACATTGAATAAGTGATCCAGGTGGATATCGGTGGCCACCCACCTTTTCCAACAGGCTCAAAACAATTTTTTGTCAATTTTGGCAGTTTACTATTTTTAGCAGTTTTAACTTCCGGGGCCATTTTAAGGGCCTAAATGAAGATTTTTCAGGATCAAGATTCTCAATGATAGCCAAAGGCATGATTGAGCCCCAAAAATTAATCTCCTCGACGATACCTTTCCAACAGGCTATCATACGCCTAAAGCGGAGATTGTATGCAAAAGTTACGATTCCATGAAGTTGATGTACTAACTTACCCAAACGGGGCCCACTTGACTTTTGGCGCTTCATCTCCTAGGGTTAGGTTTTTGGATGTCTAGGGTTTTTGGAATTCCTGTTTATTGTAAAAAATCCTTCAAAGCCTCATTGTAAACATCTTCTTGCGAATGTGAGTAGCTATCACATCTCTTCTCAGAGATAGCTGCCACCATTCTAGCGAGTCTTTCACTCTGTATTTTTACAGTCTTTGTACATTTATTTCATTAATATAAATTTTGTATTACTATATATCTGTGTTTATGGTTTCATCTCTGATACATTTCGGTTATATTATTGAATATCTACGATATCTATGTGCATTTCTTTATTATATCTCCGCTCTCATATCATGCCGAAAATAATATGGATCAAGCAGGGAAAAAATGAGTTGGTGTATTAGGGGAATCGTCTTCAAGGAAAGAGGACAAAAAAAAAGGGAATGGAAAATAAAGAAAATTTAGTGACAATGGAGGAAGGGTATCTCTCTTGCAAGCATTGCAAGAAAGAAGGGCATGATGATGACCATTATTGGCAATTGCACCCAAACAAGAGACCAAAGTGGTTCAAAGAAAGGAAAGGGAGGAAAATAGTTGCAACAACAACACGACCAACAAACTTGAGATATGATTCAGGTGATGAGACTAAAATCACAGAAGTTGGTTTGAAAGGTAAAATTGGTGATGGATATCATTATAGAAGTAAATTGTTTCACATAAGGCTGATAATGAAACATACTAAGATCGCTACATTGATAGATAGTGGATATCAATCTAATGTGATTTCAGAGGAAGTGGTTAAACAATTGGGGTTAAACACTAAGATACATCATAAACCTTACTCACTTAATGGATAAGAAATAATCATAAATTGCACATAACAAAGCAATGCACTTTAAAGTTTTCAATTTCACCAAAGTTTGTGGATGAGGTAACGTGTGATGTGGTGCCACTTAATGAATTTGGAATGGTCTTAGGAAGCCCTTATTTGTATGATCACAAATCAATCTTCTACAGGGAACAAAATCAATATCACTTAACTAAAGAAGACAATGAATATGTTGTACATGTTCATCACTTAAAATCAAATCAATCTCTTCAAACAATGGAACAATTAAGGAAGGCAGCTTATGCAAGCAACACACCTATAATTGTGTGGAGGAAAGTAGTTGATCTTAAACATGAACATGGGATGGTTGTAGAATGGAAATTCAATCATACTTTGCTTCAAGATAAGCTAATGTCATGCAAGCACAACAAACATATTAGCTCATTTTCAATCACATTTATGATGTTATCGATGCTAATGTTTTCAACATGGATGGCAATGGCTTCAATAAAATGCGAAAGAGTACAAGTGGCTAACAATATGCTCTCAGTTGTCATGGTTGTTTTGAAATTTATTATGATGCGATAGGTGCATAGGACAGATTTTAAAGACAAAGGACAAGTGGAGTGGCTTATATCACACTTGATGACTGATTAATACCCTTTTGGAGGACCAAAAGGTCTTAGTGGGGAGGCTTGATCCAAAATGGATCTAGGAAGGACTAAAAATCAAATTCTCAGAATCAGACAAAACCAACACCATTGTGTCGGCCTCATCGCGTTGATTCTGGCCATACAATATTTTTTGCAAATGGACACCGTATGTGAAAGATATTGTGTTCTTATCGATTTCCCAAACAAGCAAAAAGTCAAACTAGTCAAAGTCAATAGGTTGTACTACTGATGTAAACAATACGACATGTGACATCATAATGACTTCAGAAGGACATGTGGCAGCACAAGGATGTGACACGTATCACTCAGTTTTGGTGTTTTCAGGCTGAGTTGGACCAATACGAAAATGACACGTTGCACTATATGGACATGACACATGGCAATCCATACGTGACATGGCCCAATGATAGGCTGACACGTGAAAGTACATAAGATGAGTGGTTGTACGGATGTTGACGTGGTAGGGTGACAGGGCAGTACAAATGTTGACGTAGCAGTTGACTAGGTAGGTGACTTGGCAGTATAGATGCTGACATGGCACAACAAGTGGTTGTACAGCGGTGATGTGGTAGATGGTTGTGCATGTTGACTGTGTGTTGATTATATCATACAAATGAACCACAGGGTGACACGTGGCCCAATCAGAGGGTGCCACATGGCACCCTAGATTTGGCCAAGGTTGGCTGGGGAAAAAAATTTGTTACCCCGCGAGAATCGAACACCCGACCTCCACCTGCACGAAACTTTCGCGACCACCAATGGACCATATGGACTATATGTTGGGGATTAACCCCTATGCAATGCATTATGGTTTATTATGATATGTCTGAAGGTTTGGGGATAATCCTTGGTAGACGGTGGCCTAGCCTGTCTAACCAGGGCTGTGGACCAGGAGCCAGTCCGGAAAGTGGGCATGTGGAGAGTTAAGGTTGTGGACATATGGCACCATGCGACCGAAAGGCCAGGGTTGGACCAGAGGGTTAGGGGAAAACACCTAGCACTCAACCATATGGTAGTCTCCATGTGACCAAGAGCCTAGGAGAAAGGGGTTGCGCCCTGTTAGCACCAGAAGTCACCTCTGGATTGCGGCAGAGGTAAACCTGTTACCCATCAGTTTGTATGTCACAATGAATAAATTAAAGGGGGTCGAATGGGCATAGACTTAGGATAATATCTCTTAAACTCGTAAATCTAGACCAACATGCACACAAAAATGAGGTCTTAATTTGAATTTAGTTAGTAATTTGTAGTAAGGGTGAGCAAGAGGAATAAATTGAGGAGAAAATGAAAAGGTTTTCTCTAAACAACAAGTATTCCAGCAGCCTAAAGAGGAAAAACTCAAAAAACAAGATCCTCTTAGATTCGGAGTTTAGGAGCATGAAAATGCTATAACTGTGTTATAATACAACATTCATTACCACATAGTCATAAACATCCATGTGAATCATTTAATCATGAACATTCAGTATCAGATGCAATAAAGCATGGAAACATGAAGATAACTTTCATCAAACAAGAAATCTCAGATCAAATTACATAAACAGATAACTAGAGTGATTTATAAAAACTTTACAATGCAAGAGCTCAACTCAACCATCGAACATAACAAAATCTCAAAAATGCCTACATATACTCAGAGCAACTTCCATCGCCAGATGTACGATCAAGTCAAATATTTTCAAAGCTTTTCCTTTGAAACTCCTCTGTAGACCTTGCGTCCAGTCGTCTGTCAGACCACCCATGTGGCTCTCTGTCAGACACGATCTCATGTCAGTCTGGGCTGACAGTCTGCTTCCATAGCTAGTCCTTCTCTGGATTTCCATTTATGTGGTGAGATGAGGTTTCAACCACCTCTCTCACTTTCATTAAATACTTGCATTGGGATCGGGATGAGCCTGAGTCAAAATGGCATCTGGAAAAGTGTGTTGGTCACACTCTGAAACTTTACCCTTGGATCTTCACTAGATGTTTGTAGGGAATACTGGTAGGCAGACTTGGACGCTGGCGATGGGGAGCTGGCAATATGATTGGCGCAAACCAGTATGGAATGGAGGGTGATCGAAGGCCAAGTGGAACAATGAAGTTGGTAGAGTTATGACTGGGAAACATGGGCACCAATACTCGGGAGCTAAGGTGTAAAGGTGCAGGGGAATGATGTGGCAAGGAGAGAGGATGTGGAGGCAGGTGCATGCGGGGTCAGGAGGTACACGATAGCCATGATGGAGGCGACATGGAGCGGGAGTGGAAGACACATGTGAAGAGGTAAGAGGGGATATGTGACAATGGGAAGGGAAGAGGTGTGCGAGTGATGTGAGTGGAGGACGGGTGGTGGAAGGAGCAATGGTGGTAATGGGAGGCGATAAGCAGGATAACTCAGAGGGGGATGTGTTGAGGGGGTCTGAGTTACTGTGAGGGTGACACGTAGTCGGGGGCTTGCACTTGTAAAACCACCAACTCGGACCTCCCCCCCCACATTAAAGGTAAAAGGTCGAGGTGGGGAGGGGGGACCGATATGCAATGAGGACCGCAAATATGAGCACACAGATCTTAGCCACTTAAATCTTTATGCCTCTTAACACAACCCGTCCAAAGCCAAAACTTAGGATAAAAAAATAAAGTGGGTCGCACAAGCAACCCCTTTCATAACTTTCTTCACCAAGGGTAATTTCCTGGGGGAAACAACCCCCCCCCCCCCCCGCCCTTTACATAATTGTGTGATAACATTAGGCTCCATGGGGGATAGAGACCTCCCTGTGAGGCTCTAATAACTTTAGCTTTAGTCGCCTTACTATTGTTTTGTGGACTCACTTATTGAAAACATAAACAAAAGGAAAAAATATATTTACAATGACATGAAAGAGACATTCATGGCTCAAACAAAGAACCTTTTCAGAACGTTCCCATTTACAGGGCCGCCAAAAAATTACGCGCCCTCCAAATTCTGCAACTTGTAAGTATTGTTTAGAAATGTCTCTGAGATTTTTAAGGGCCCAATCCATAAGGATTCAAACATACCGTGCTTGCCTTTATCTTACCTAGGTGCATCCCATTTGAGTACTAGATCTCCCAGCTGGAAATCCTCTTTTCTTAATCTCCTGTCAAAAACCTGCTTGATCTTCTGTTGATGTCGATGTGTTTTGTCCAGCAACTACTCTCTAGCCTGCTACACTTCCACCAGTTGTTGTATCCTTTTGATCATATCATCAGGCTCTTCTTGGAAGTCTTGGAAGAATTTTTCCATAGGTAAGGCCAGCTGAGAAGGACATATAGCCTCAACTCCATATACAAGCTAAAAGGAGAGACACCGAGATACCTCTTTGTTGTCACTCTGTCAACCCACAGAGCAAACTTGAGATTTGAATCCCATGCTTTCTTATTGTCTTCTAACAATATTTTGATGATCTTTATAAGTCTCTTGTTAGAGTATTCTGCTAGTCCATTCCCTTGAGGGTAGTAATGAGTTGAGTGAATTAATGCAATTCCAAACTACTCACAAAATTGAATCAATGGTTCAACCTTAAAGGATGCAACATCATCAGTGACAATTATTTTCGGACATCCAAACCTTGCTATAATGTCCTCATGAAAACCAATGATTACCTTGTGAGAAGCGCTCCTTGTGGGGATAACTTATATCCACTTGGTAAAGTAATCTGTGGTAGTCAAGATCCACTTGTGTTGACCACTAGAAGCCGGATGAATTTCCTCGATAAAATCTAGGCCCCACTGCTGAAAGGGTCATGAAGCTACCACATGCTTCAAAGGAAAGGACTTGAGTTGTTGTTTTCCTAAGAATTTTTGGCACTTGACACAAGCCCTGATTTTAGCACAAACATCAGTGAATAGGCTAGGCCAGAAATAACCATTTCTGAAAATCTTGTAGGCTGTGGTTCTCTAGATGTGATGCCCCCCACAGAAACTATCATGAAAATCAAACATGATTTTTTGGGCTTCCTGTGGGTCTAAACATCTCAAAAACACCCCTAGAGGATCTTTCCAATATAAAACTTGATCAATGAGGCAATATTTAATTGATCTGAGCTTTAGAGCTCTTACTTTTCTTTTTTCCATGCCATTGGAAGGTTGTAACTTCTGTAGAAATAAAATGATGTCCCTGTACCAAGCACATTCTGCTAATGGAGGGATGACTTGAGAAATTGTATCAGACAACTCGGCCTGTTGATTTTCTGAGCAAGTGTTGATGAAATTTATCCCCAAGGCTTTGCAATTAGATTCAGCTAGCAGCCTGGCTAAACCTTGACCCTTAACCAATTTGGTGGGCCTTATCTCCAAGTCAAATTCAAGGATTTTAGCAATCCATTTTATCCTTCTCCCATCTATGTTAGGTTGAATGAGAATCTCCTTCACAGAGGCTGAAGGGACATATGCAATGACCTTTGAATGCAAAACATAGAGCCTGAAATATTTGAGGGCCTTAACCAGAGCATAAGCTTGTTTTTCCATGATATCATATTTCAGCTCTACGTCTCTCAATGCTCTACTGAAAAAGGCAATGGGTTGTTCAAACCCTTCATCGTTATTTTTCAAAAAAATGGTCGCCACTGTGTCAAATGAAGCAAAGGAGAAAATCATAAAATCTTTGGAGTAATCAGGACTGATGAGGACAGGTGCTTCGGTCACGGACTTGTTTATTTGATCGAAGGAATTATGAGATTCATCAGTCCATTTTATTTTGTTTCCTTTCCTCAACATCATTGTAATGTTCTTCGCAAGTTGAACAAAATTAGAAACAAACCTTCTCATAAAATTAATCTTCCCCAAGAAAGACTGAACTTATTTCTTGGATCTAGGAAGTGCTAAGGTTTGGATGGCTTCCACCCTGTTGGGATCAATCTTTACTCCCTCAACTGATACTATGTGCCCTATTAATTTTCCCTCCTTCATAGCGAACAATGACTTCTTTGGATTCAGTGAGAGACCAAATTTTCTGCATTTTTGGAAGACCTTTCTTAGATGATGACAATGTTCTTTATCAGTCTTGGAGAAAATTGTAATGTCATCCAGATAAATGACTACAAATTTATCCCTTTCCCCAATGAAGGCGATGTTCATAGCTCGCTGAAAAGTTTCTCCTGCGTTCATCAATCCAAAGGGCATCTTGGCATACATGAATATACCCCATGGAGTGGTGAAATATTTCTTCTCTCTATCCTCAGGTAATACAGAGATCTGATTGTAGCCAGAAAATCCATCAATCATAGACATCTTGGATGTGCATGTTACCCTCTGTAATATGTGCTCCATCTTGGGAAAGGGGTAGTTGTCCTTCTTGGAGCTCATGTTTAGGTTTTTTAAATTAACACAAAGTTTGATTTCTCCACTCTTCTTTATCACTGGGATCAAGTTAGCCACTCATTCAAAATACCTTAAAGGAACGATAATCTGAGCATAAAAAAGCTTCTTTACCTCTTTCTCCATGATAGGTAGCAGCATGGGGTTGATATACCTCATCTTTTGCCTAAATGGTTTGGCCTCTTCCTTCAATGGAATCTTATGCTCAATGATTCTTGTATCGTATGTTTTGAGATATTCTTAGGTCCAAGCAAATACATCAGCAAGATATTTTAATAGCTCAACATATTCGGGCCATTTTTCCCTTGACAGACTGCTCGACAACTTGAAAAATTTTGGATCTTCCTCTGTACCAATGTTGCATTATGTCACCTCAGCATCATCAGTGGAAACTTTTGTAAATTTTAAACCTATGAAGTAAAGAAATGTATATAGATTCTTACGAAAAACATAATTTAATCAATGGCTCATACACATAGTACACAGAGATTTATACCGGAAACCCCAACCGAGGAAAACCTTTCTTATATTCATTATATCAAATTTCAACATTACCCATACAATATATACAATGCTTTTAGGTATTCTGTAGATACCAAAACCATAATCCCTTAATCCGGGATTAATTTAGAAAATTGCTAAAAATAACAAAAACCACCCAAAAAACAAAATTGGGGCATTGCCCCGGGCTACCGCTTGGTGTCGAATGTTGTGCATAACTAAGGGGGGGCATACCTGGCCCCCCCTGGGACCCCCCTAGGAAGAGACCGGTGCACATGACACAAATAGAACTACTACAAGGATCGCCAGGTGCAATTTTTGAATCTGACGCGCCCACACATACACAAGCAAAGAATATAACACATACCCAACATTCCATCACTTGTTGTTTTCTTTGCATCCAAGGGCCCACACGATTATACAGTCAACAACCCAGGGCATAAATTCCCATTTTTACTTTACACCAGGAGAAATTTTCTGTACTCACAGACTTTGTTAATGAATCTACAACATTCTTCAAAGTGTCAACCTTTTCCAGCAACACCTTCTTTTCTTCAACCATGTCTCTCACAAAGTGATATTGAACATCAATATGCTTTGTCTTTGAATGATAAGTTGGGTTATTTTCCAGGAAGATTTCACTCTGATTTTCGCAATCTAATCTCACCGCTTGTTGTACCAACCCAATACCTGAACACAATCTCTGTAACCATACTGCTTCCTTTATTTCATGAGTGGCTACCATGTATTTAGCTTCTGTAGTTGAGAGTGCCACTACAGCCTGTCATTTTCTCATCCGATTGATTTCTCCTCCAAATAGGTTAAACACATACCTACTTGTAGATCTTTTGTGATCCATATCTCCAGCCTATTCTGCATCAACAAAGCCATGTATGTCCACCACTCTGTCCAATCTTGGTCTTCCTTGGTAGCACAATCCATAATTGGTAGTGCCATGCAAATACCTGAAGACCCTCTTTACTATTGTACAATGCTCCTTCCTTGGTTTTGACATATACCTGCTCAAAACTCCCACTGCATGTGCAATGTCCGGTCTAGTACAGACCATTGCATACATCAAACTGCCAACTGCACTGGCATATGGAGCATGGGACATGTCCTCTTTTTCTTCATGTGTCTTGGGACACTGATCTGCAGATAACTTTACACCTATAGGAATATGAACCTTGACCGATTTAATTCCATGCATGTTAAACCTCTGCAATATCTTCTCAACATATTTTCTTTGATTCAACCAGAGTTTCACGTTTGCACAATCTCTTTTAATTTCTATTCCCAGAATGAATTTAGCAGCACCGAGATCCTTCATGTCAAATTTGGAGGATAGCTGTGATTTCACCTCCTTGATAACATCCATGATATTTCCTACCAACAACATGTCATCAACATACAACACTACATAAATGAAGTGATTACCAACCTACTTGGAATATACACAGTGATATGCCCTGCTTCTCACAAATCCCAATCCAAGGATGTATGTGTCAAACTTTTGGTACCACATCCTAGGTGATTGCTTCAGACCATATAGTGACTTATTTAGCTTACATACCAGCTCTTTCTTTCCCTTCACTACAAAGCCTTCTGGCTGCTTCATGTAGATTTATTCTTCCAGATCCCCATGTAGGAATGTTGTCTTCACATTCATATGTTCCACTTCAAGATCAAAAGTAGAAACAATAGATAAAAGAAATCTAATATATGTTAACTTGGCAACAGGAGAAAAAATCTCACCAAAGTCAATTCCCTCTACCTGGGAATAACCTTTTGCTACTAGTCGATCTTTGTATTTATCCACTTTACCTTCTTCATTAAACTTGTTCTTAAACAACCATTTGCTACCAATAGATTTTCTTCTAGCTGGAAACTCAACTATATCACAAGCCTCATTCTTATCCAAGGCATTCATTTCTTCAACCATGGCCTTCTTCCATAGTTTACTATCCTTTGAATTCACTGCTTCCCTGACAATTCTAGGATCATCATCAATAATAGATAAAGAAAAATTAGAATGAAAATCAGGTGGACTATGTTATCACCCTATAATTTAGGGGATCAACTGGTGACTGAGATATTATCTATTTCTAGTATTTGTTTTGACAAATGATTTTTCATTCTGAAAATAATTTGAGAAAAGAAAAGGAAAAAGAAAAAGAAAAGAAAAATAAAAGAAAATAAAAGAAAAAAGAAAAAGAAAAGAGGGCATAAAAGAATTGAAATAGAAGCCCCATGAAATAATAGTAACTTGGCCATACCTTTCAAGCATGGCCAAGTTCTTTTTAAATTTAATGTTGGTAGGGTAGTGAATAAATCTCACCAGACTGTCTAATCCTGGTTAGATAGCCCTTAGGTTAGATTAGTGAATAAATCTAACCAGACTGTCTAATCCTGGTCAGATAGCCCTTAGGTTAGATTAGTGAATAAATCTAACCAGACTGTCTAATCCTGGTCAGATAGCCCCTAGGTAGAGTAATTTCTTAACCCAACTGTTTAATCTGGGTTAACTATCATAGGAAGATAGGTTAGCATGTAGGTTAGTTGCTTTATTGCTCCACTCCAATAAAACCAGCTAGATGAAAAATGTTACACCATATCTCAAATGCCTAAAGAATAGTTTGGTCGAGGTCCCTTGATGGTGTCTATGTGAAAGTTTGGGAAAAACCCATAAAAATACTCTTATCCTAAGT
>JZKD02S2405274.1:946744-968575 GCA_000966675.3 Picea glauca | reverse complement strand
TGAGCTCGGATTTGATGTCAAATCGACTTGGGAGCCGATCCATTAGTGGTTGGGAGGCCGACCAGCTTCATAAATGCATCGTTCGGCAGGCGCGCGGGTTTTTCACCCCACAGCCGCGCATATGCGCCCTTTGTACGAAGTTATGGCGCGCATGCGCTTGTTTTCCATGGGCGCGATGCGCTTTTGAATTTTTTTAGCCAATTTTGTATAGTTTTGGCACTTTTGTTGTGCTGTGGAGTTAATCCTTGTGCCGTGAATGACTGTTTTTCTGTGTTGATGATGCGGAGTTCTTACCGCCCTGTGTGGACGAAATTTCAGTGATAACACATGTTCTCCACCAAGGGAAACCAAGTCATTTCCTCTCTTTGTGCCCTGTTAGGTTACTATTCCGACCAGTGGGTAGATGAGCCCATCCTGGGTTTTCTATCCATTTTCTCCAATGTTGAAAAACCTACAACACAGTTTGATTTCAGTACTTTCTTGGTTGACAATATTCACGAGAAGTTCGTGAACTTTGGCACAGAGGGCATGTTTAGATATTCATCCATATTGGCCTACTTGTTTGTTTTTTATCAAGATGATAAATTTAGTTTTTCTATGCAGAAAATGGATGCAGATGGAAAGCCTCAGCCAATGACAACATGGACCTCTTTGTTGAAGCGTAACTTTGCAGAATACGACTTCAAAGAATTCATTGATCTGTTTTACCACCCTGTGGTAAGCATGTTGAGTGGTAGGCCTGAGCCACGAATAAACGATGAAGTCTAGAGAATTCTGCATCTCTCAGACAACGCAAAGACATGAGACTGGTACCTGTACCAAATCCACACCGAGATCAGAGTTTTCGGGTGCGAATTGGCACCCTACAAGCTGCCAAAGTATGTGTCGGTAAGAGTTTTTGCATTAGAGTATATCAGGCATATCATGAACTCAGATGACATCCACTTTGTATCCCTAAAGAAAAAACAGCAGTTGCGGATCAAGGGGAAAATTGGCTCCTTCATTTGCAACAGTCGAGGCATCGGGGAAAAAGCTGACAGAATGTTGAGAGAAATGAAACTCTTTACGAGTTTCCCATGGCACTATGATCCTGGCGGGATCATTTCAGAGATGCGGGTAAGAAATAAAAATATTCCGTATGTTCACGGGTCCAAGCCCGAGATCGAAAAATTTGCCAATCAGACTGTGTGGGTGCCTGACACCTTGATCGAAGTGGAACAGTCGGTTCCCCTGACAAATGTGCCACCAACTAACACGCCACAGGTCCCTAAGGAAAAAAGGCCTCGAAAAGAGTCGTCTTCGCCTGTGACAGTGGTATCATCAGAAGAGTTCAAGTTGCACACTAAGAGGCCCAAGACAGTTTCAGTGTCGGGTACTACAGTTGAACAAGAAGCTCCACCTTCTACAATAACTACCACAGTAATCAAGCCGGTCATTCCACCTTTTGGTTTGAGCCTTTATCAGGGCATCACCCCAGTAGTACCGAAGAAATCCACAGACTCTCCCCTGAACAATCAGCCAGGCAAGACTGGGCCTAAATTGAGCATCTTCGAGAAGTACGAGATGATTAAGAAAAAGAATCAGACTCTTACCACCAGCACCTATGCTCAGTTTTGAAAGCAGACGTCAACTGCACAGCACAGGCTGTTGTCTGCATTTGACACAAAAAAGGGCAGGATGCACATGGCCTTCCTCCAGGCCTAGGTGCCAAACCCCAAGGTAATTATAGACTACAAGAGAGCCACCTTCGAGTTCCAGACGAAGGACGTGCACCCAGCAGATCAGATGGATTTGCATAAATAGACAGGGGAGATGGTATTCCATACATTGGCACATGCTTCAGCCTTAGCAGCAAAATTTCAGGTATCATTGAACAATGCTCAGACGCAGCTCAAGCTGGAGAAAATTTCATCCTTCACCAAGGATAACAGAATTAAAACTTTGGAGGAGTTGGTCCTAAAGATCGGCTATGATCCCTCGAACATCAAAGCGGCAGAAGAGATGATAAAGAAGAAAAATGTAGATATCGCCTCCTTGAGGAAACAACTAAAGCTCCCTCCTACAGAATACTCACAGGCTAAGGAGATAGCTGAGAAAGAGGGCGAGAAGGATGAAATGCTTAAGCTGATCATGGAGTAGAACGCCCAGCTCAAAGAAATGGAAGCAAAGATGGAGAAACTGCTAAAGGAGAAAGAGCAGCTGAAGTCTATGGAAGCCATTCCATTGAGTGCTATCCCAATTGCAGGATTGAGCACAGCAACAGTAACAACAATTCCATCTACAACACCAACGACACCAGAAGAGGGAACAGTATATCTCGCCAAATCCATGGAGAGAATGAACCTTCAAGAGACAGAAATCAATAGGCTGAAGAAGGAAGTTGAGAACCTCCAGGAACTCAAAACTTCTTTCCAAACTAGTCTATCGAAAGAAAAGTAGGTAACTGAGCAGCTCAGGAAGGAACTACAGCAGCTCCAAAAGCAAACAGTGGCAGGGAAGACTTTGGATGAAGTCAAAGAAAATGTGTGGACAGACATCACAAAGTCCATAAATGAAATCTGGCCCAGGATCCAAATCATGTTTGAGAAAAACAAGTTGGTCCGGAGGAGCAAACAAGCCATTGAAAAGATCATAATAGAATTAGGAGACAGGCCAACTCAGGAAAATGAAATAATCAAATTCCTAAATTCTAAAACCCGAGAAGAGCTAGAAGAGTTGAAGATCGAGGATAGAACAGAAACCATCCTTGAGGTCAAAAGAGTTTTTACCAAGAGGGGTTTATTGCTTCAACTAGAAGAAAAGGTTCAGATCATGGACCAGGGGGTACAGAAATTCTTCAGCAAGATCGAGACTCTCCAAAAGAAAGGTCTCCCAGATCTGAAAGTTATTAATGATAAACTGATGACACTTCCAGATTACAAAAAGAGACTGGTTGAAGTGTCTAAAGATAATTCAAAATTTGCTGGCATACAAGGGAGCATCACCGGTAAAGATTTCCTGGACGCTTCTTCAGTTGGACATCAGTATCCAACATGAGATCCGATACATATTCCTCATTAAGCCCACTTTCACCAAATATATGGAAATGGATGAAGTGTATCGGAGACTGCTCAAAATCACTATGTCGAGTCATCTCAGATGGGAGAAACTATGCGATTTTCTCGATTAGCAGATGAGTTGTCCAGGTCCAGTCACCTGTCTAGTCAGAAGAGGTTGTGAAAGAATCTTGCCAACGGCCTACCCAAAAATTCCGCATACAGTTGTACCAAGTCATCAATCAATTTTATTAGTTAAATTAGTTAGGCTTAAAATAGAATGAGCACGTCCTGATCCATTATGACAGGAACGTTTGTAATTTGAAATTATAAATACTTCACTTTTCGAGGTGTTGAGGGTTGTTGATCTTTACACCCTGACGCTATCAGACTGTAACCATTTTTGAAGAGATCTTCCATTAATAAAGAGGAAGCACTTCACAGGATTCTTGCGTGTATTCACTGGTGACGTTTATTCTCTAAGTTAAATGTTATCCTTGCTTTGTGGTCATTTTGTTTTCTGAAACTAATCTTTAAGAGTAACGTATGTTGCAGGATTTATCTTGGATACCGTGTTTCTGACTTTAAAGATTTGAATGTTTATCTTCTGATGTTTTCAATTAAGAAATTCTTAACTGCTTCTTAGTTGAATGTATCTTTATCATCTTTTCTTCTGTCCATCATTTAAGCTATTAAAGATCCAGTGAGTATATTATCTCTCCCTATGGAAGTTTTCCTTTATGTTTATGGTTTGTATCTCATATTGATTATAACACAGACCCCATAGCCCAATGAAGGTGTAGACTGTCTCAACCAGTTCAAAAACACTTTTACAACAAAACCTACCAGTTCCCTTACCTAGCCTAACATCTTAATTAAAAACAAAGCTAAATCATATAGAGAGATCCCTCTCTGAAGCTGGAAGGGCTAGATCTCATCTTTAAAAGCGGTTGGATAATGTTACCTTTGTGATTTCCTTCTTTTTAAACCTCTAGGAAATTTACAGAGTGCTAACATAATGGCGACCATACTGGGGAAGAACTAAAAAATTGATAATTTCACGTTTTCTTTCCCCTAAAAAGAGCGTTTGATTTTGAGGAGAAAGTAGTGTTTAGAGGTTGATCAAACTTTGTACATATTATTTTCAGACTCGCAAAATTTTAAATATATATATATATATATATATATAACCCAAAAAGAGTTCTGGCTTCCAAGAAAATTCATACTAGGTCTCATCCTAACCCAGAACACACGATAGTGATAGATAACCCTGAGCAGTTGCTCAGGAGAAAGACCTTAGCAGTTGGTTCAGCGAGTCATATTCCCCTTCATAAGTCTTTTCCCTTTTTAGAGAAGTATGTTGTCTCTCAAATCCCTGACCTCGATACTGTTTCACAGCGAAGCCTGGTCAGAACACGTTCTAACAGTTTTTGACTGGACTCGTCTTTGACCCAACTGTGTTGCAACCCTGAACCCCCAAAGTCTCGTCTCCCATGACCAAACTTCAAATCACCACCTCAGTACTATCCAGTCCCTCCTCATCCTCGTCTTCAGTCGCTACATCGCCAACCTTCCAGGTTGTCATTCAACCTTCTCCACCCATCATGGTTGCTTGATATGCTCCTTTGGTGTTGGCTGCGCCGCTACATGTCATGCCCCAAGACTACCAAACAAGACTTCCACAGTTCAACGGGACAGGACCTCTAAACACCCAACAACATGTGGACAAAATGAATGATTATTTCGACTTGCAAGAAGTTGATGAGGCAGACGTGCAAATGCGATTGTTTGCCCAAAGTCTAACAGGCGACGTCAAGAAATGGTTCAAAGATTTACCTGCTACCTCAGTCCCTGACCTTGTTGCGTTCCAAAGAATTTTTCTTGACAGACGGGAGGTAAAGAAAAACCCTCTCCAAATCTTGTCAGAATATGAGAATATAAAAAGAAATCAAGCTGAGACGGTACAAGATTACTGCATGCATTTCAACAACCTATACAATGCAATCCCAACTGAAATCAAACCTCCACAGGGTCTGGCATTGATTAAATTCCCTGATGGATTTGATGCTGACATGTCATACCAATTAAGAGAAAGAAATGTTGCCTCCCTAGAGGACATGCAGAAAAGTGCTATAAGTGTGGAGGCCAATCTGTTGGTGAAAAGGGCCCGTCAAAGGTTAGAAAGGAGAGTCAAGATCAAAGAAGAACCTTCCACGTCTACCACTGATTCCAAATGGGATTCTATGGTTAGAACTTTGGAACTATTGCTGGAAAGAGTGAATTTGTCTTACAGAAATCCTCCGAGAGACAACACACCTGCTCCTCAGGTTCGGAACCCCAATTTCAGAAGAAACCCTCCTCAAATCAAACAGAGAGATCCAAGGGATCAAAGAGAACAGAGGGATCCAGATCAGCAAATCAGGCCTCCCCTACAAGAAAACTACGCTGATGAATGGGGTGAAGTGATTGAAGAATTGGAAGACACACACATCAACCTCATGGGCATTCATGACAATGAGGCCATTTTCCTCACCCAAGAAGAGCAGGAACTCTTTCTTCTCAATCAAACAAAGGTGAGTGAAGAAGCCGAAGATGCAGGACAACAGGCCTTTGAGAATGCTATTTTGGAGGTACATCAGCAGTACAATCTACGGAGTAAGAAGGCAGAAGGAAGTTCTCCAAATAAGGTTACGAAAACAAAGAAGGTAGTTGAAACCAAGAAGACCCCTGAGAAATCTGTCGAGAAGGATTCTGAGAAGACCGTTGTTGAGAAGATTGTCGCTAAGAAAATCCCTAAGAAGATTAAGGGAGACACTCTCGTGAAGAAAAACATTACCATCTTGAAAATACCATCACAGCCTGAGGTGTCACTTGTTAATTCACCGAGTACTTCTGAGCCAAAGAATTTGGTGGACAAACCAAAACTGATGAACCAAGGCAGAACTCTCACACCCTTTATCCTGGAGGGGGAATTGGCCAAAATAAAAATTCCCATCCCACTTACAAAGTTGATGAATAGAAGCGGCTATCATTCATAGGTAATAAAAGCACTGGACATTGAGCCTGATATAGGCACTAAGGCCTTAACCATTGGATCAGTGAATCATTCAGACACTGTGAACCTCGCTGACGATCATCCCGAACTTCTTTTCGAACCTGAGGTAGATGGTAGAGACGATATTGGTGAGGTTGCTCCTTTTTACATCAGTCTAAACATACACGACTTAATCTTGCATAATGATATGTTGGACTCAGGTGCCTCCCACAATCTGATGCCTAAAGTAGTAATGGAAAAATTGGGATTGGAGGTCACTAGACCATACAAGGATTTACACTCATTCGACTCCAGCAAAGTTAAATGTATTGGTTTGATTAAAGACTTGTGCATCACCTTGGTTCAGATTTCTGCGAAGAGCATGGTTATGGACGTGGTGGTTGTAGACATCCCACCGAAGTACGGAATGTTGTTGTCCCGGTCTTGGGGGGCTAAGTTGAAAGGAACTCTGTAGATGGATATGTCTTACGCCACCATCCCAGTGTTTGGACAACAGAGGAGACTATACAGAGAAACACTGATGAAGTACATGGTCAGTAGCCAAGAAAAACTGCACAATTACCCCCTTTACTCTCCACATTCTGATTTAGATTCGTTCATCTTGTACAATGATGGTGATACGGAAGAGAAAGATACTCAGCTGATGGAAGACCTATCTGGTCAAGATGAAGGCCCATAAAACATTGAGGTAGCAAAAATGAAGAACGTGATAACTGAAGAGTTACCTGCTGATTTCTGGAGTATGGATTTTGACGGAGCTGTGAGTAAAGAAGGAGCAGGAGATGGAGTCTGGCTGCATAATCACAGAAACAGGTACTCAGAAAATCATTTCTACAAATTAAATTTCCAGTGCACTAACAATGTCACCAAGTATGAAGCTTTGATGCTCGGTCTGAAGCTTTTGAAAAAGGTTGGTGCCAAACAGATAATGGTAAGGGGTGATTCTAAATTAATAATCAAGCAAATCAAAGGTGAGTACTCTGCTAAACACCCACACCTTAGAGCCTACAGGAAGGATGTTCTTGATGCCTTGAGGTGTTTTACTGAAGTTGACTTGCAGGTGATGCTGAGAGGATAGAATATTTTGGCTAATGGATTGGCTATGTCAGCAGCCACCTGTAAGATCCCATTCCGCTCGACTCGCCCATATACTATTGAAGTGAAATGCAGACCGACAGTTCCCGACAATATCAGGTACTGGAAAGTGTTGAGAAATGATGATCAGATCGATGACTTTCTGCAATGTAAAAACAACTTTGAATGTACAAATATAGATTTAGAAAATGAAGATAAAAATGTAAATAATTCAGATTTTGAATTTGATAGTGTAAATACCATAGATTCAGGAGATTTAGGTGATGATGAAATGGACATTGAAGTCTTACAGCTGAAGAGCAATATTTTGCCTAGAGGTCTAGTGCCTTTAGAAGACTTGTTTGACTATAACGATGTAGCCAAGAAACCCAAAATCAAATCACATGGACGAGAGGTAGAAGAATGTAACATAGGGACCGAAGAGAAACCTAGGATGGTCAAATTGTCCAAATCCTTACCCCTAGAACAAAAGCTCAAATACATTGAGTTGTTCAAAGAATATTCAGATGTTTTTGCCTGGGGCTATGAAGATTTGAAAGCTTATGATACCAGTATCATACAACACAGGATTCCCATAAAGGAAGATCAAAAACCATTTAGGCAGAAACTTAGAAGGATAAATCCCAAGTTGCTTCCTCTGATTGAAAAAGAGATCAAGAAAATGTACGATGTTAGGATCATAGTCCCGCTGCGTTTTTCCAAGTGGGTCTCTAATTTAGTCCCTACACGTAAGAAAACTGGGGAAATCAAACTCTGCATAGATTTTCGAAATCTGAACAAAGTATCCTTGAAAGATAATTACCCATTGTCGAAAATGAACCACCTCCTGCAAAGGGTGGTCGGGTCCAGTCGGATATCTCTGTTGGATGGTTTCTCAGGCTACAACTAGGTCTTAGTTCACCCGGATGATCAAGATAAAACCGCTTTTACCACACCATGGGGAACTTTCATGTATGTGAAGATGCCTTTTGGTATGATGAACACATGAGCCACATTTCAGAGGGCAATGAATATCGCCTTCGTGGAAGAATAAGGTAAGTTTATTGTCATTTATTTAGATGATGTGACTGTGTTTTCCAAATCTGATGATGAACACCTGCGGCACCTTAGACGAGTCTTCGAGAAATGTAGAAGTTTTGGGATTTCTTTAAATCCTAAGAAGTGTCTTTTTGGGTTAGAAGAAGGCAAACTGTTGGGACATATCATCTCTAAAGATGGAATCAAAATAGACCCCAGCAGAATCGAGGCCATACTGAAGGTAGAACACCCAAGAAACCTTAAAGAACTACAGTCTTTTATCGGGAAAATTAACTTCCTACGAAGATTCATTCCCAATCTGGCCGAACTCCTCAGAAATATAACAAACATGCTTAAAAAGGACGTAAAAATAAAATGGGACTCTGAGTCCAGACAATCCTTCGAACAAGTCAAACGAGCACTCATAGAAGCCCTAGTGTTGATCAGTCCTAATTTCACTAAAGATTTCTATCTTTTTTCTTTCGCCTCTGAGCATAGTATAGCAGCGGTATTACTGCAGAAGAACAGTGAAGGGTATGAACAGTCCATAGCTTTCTTCAGCAAAGCATTAAGAGATGTTGCCCTGAACTACAATATCATGGAGAAGCAAGCTTTTTCTTTGGTAAAAGCCATAAAGGACTTCAGGGTCTACATTCTCCATTCCCACACCATAGCTTATGTTCTGAACGTGGTAGTAAAGGATATCTTGACACAGGACAACCCTGATGGAAGAAGGGGAAAATGGATTGTTGTCATTTTAGAATACGATATTGAGATTAAGCCCACAGAATTAATCAAAGGCCAAGGCCTTGCTAAATTAATGGTTGAATCCAACTTCCAGTCTCTTGACATTAATTTTCTAGATGTGGCAGATGAAAAGGGTGAGATGGTGACTCCAAACGTTAGAGAGGTATTTCTCAACTCTCCATGGTATGCAGACCTTAGATTCGTTTTACAAAATTTACAAGCTCCCCCTGGTTTGACTAAGACTAAAGCTAGATTTTTAAAGTTGAAGGCCTTGAAATTCTGTATTCTAGAAGGAAATTTATATTGGAAAGACCCTGCAGGCGTTCTGTTAAATTGTTTACTAAATGATGAAGCTGATAAAGTGTTGCAAGAGTTTCATGCAGGAGAATGTGGTGGCCATTTGAACTAGAAGGTCACAGCCAACAAAATACTCAGAGCTGGATTCTATTGGCCCACCCTATTCGTTGATGTGCATCAGAAGGTAACAACATGTCACCAGTGTCAATTGTTTGAAGGCAAAATAAAGCTCCTTCCTCTACCTCTGAAACCAATCTCATTTGAGGCCCCTTTCCAGCAATGGGGGCTCAATTTCATTGGAGAAATACACCCACCTTCTTCAGGCCAACACAGGTGGATTCTTACTACCACCGATTATTTTACCAAATGGATCGAGGCAGTACCAAGCAGGCAAGCCACTGACTCTATTATTATCAAATTTCTTGAAAATAATATTTTGTCTCGTTTTGGTTGTCCTAGAAAGATTATAACTAACAATGCAGCCGCCTTTCGGTCGAAGAAACTCATAGATTTCTGCAACCGATACCACATTGGTTTGGGGCATTCCACAACCTACTACCCTTAGGGGAATGGGTTGGCGGAATCTTCAAACAAAACTTTGGTAAATATCATCAAGAAAACATTGCAGGAAAACAAGAAATCATGGCACGACAAGTTGGTGTTTGCTTTATGGGCCGATAGACTGACCACCAAAAGGTCAATTGGTATGTCACCATACCAGCTGGTCTATGGTACAGAGGCAGTTTTTCCCACTTCTTTGGGAGTCCCTGTCATGAAGTTGCTACAAGACGTACAAGCTGAGCCTAATGACTCACAGAGAAGGATCAACCAGATGATCCATTTGCAGCAGACTAGAGAAGAAGTTTTCAACAAAACACAGGTCGCCCAAGAAAACATCAAGAAGATCTTTGACAAATGAACCAAGGAGGATGATTTTGAGCTAGGAGATTTGGTGTCGAGATGGGATGCCAGGAATGAAGACAAAGGAAAACATGGAAAGTTTGATCATCTGCGGATAGGGCCATACACGATCCAATCTTTCAGAGGAAACAATGCCTTTTTGCTAAACAATGTTGATGGGTCAGATCTGCCAGGAGCACCTGTGAATGGCAAAATGCTGAAACATTATGTCCCATCTCAGTAGAAGATTTGAGTGCTCACTCCCCACTGTACATACCATTTTGATTTTCATTTTTACTTGCATTTTCTGAGAGAGGAACATTAGTCAGTTGGTTGAAGCCTGAATAGAAGGCCCTAAGCTGTTGATCATTGTTTTTCCCTTTTTGAGAATAAAACCAACGAAGCCTACTAGATAGATTTGTTCAGAATGACAGGAACCAGGATTCTTGGCACTTAACAAGGCAAGTACCATCCCCAGGTGGAGCCGTTGTTCTCACCCTATAATTTAGGGGATCAACTGGTGACTGAGATATTATCTATTTCAAGTATTTTTGTTGACAAATGATTTTTCATTCTGCAAATAATTTAAAAAAAGAAAAGGAAAAAGAAAAAGAAAAAGAAAAGGAAAAGGAAAAAGAAAAAGAAAAGAAAAAGAAAATAAAATAAAAGAAAAAAGAAAAAGAAAAGAGGGCATAAAAGAATTGAAATAGAAGCCCCATGAAATAATAGTAACTTGGCCATACCTTTCAAGCATGGCCAAGTTCTTTTTAAATTTAATGTTGGTAGGGTAGTGAATAAATATGACCAGACTGTCTAATCCTGGTCAGATAGCCCTTAGGTTAGATTAGTGAATAAATCTAACCAGACTGTCTAATCCTGGTCAGATAGCCCTTAGGTTAGATTAGTGAATAAATATGACCAGACTGTCTAATCCTGGTCAGATAGCCCCTAGGTAGAGTAATTTCTTAACCCAACTGTTTAATCTGGGTTAATTGTCATAGGAAGATAGGTTAGCATGTAGGTTAGTTGCTTTATTGCTCCACTCCAATAAAACCAGCTGGATGAAAAATGTTACACCATATCTCAAATGCCTAAAGAATAGTTTGGTCGAGGTCCCTTGATGGTGTCTATGTGAAAGTTTGGGAAAAACCCATAAAAATACTCTTATCCTAAGTTTTTTCCCAACTCATGTTTCTCCGCTCCCGATTTTATGTTCCATGCACTTTTCGACGGTCCATATCATGGCGCCCAAATCTACAGCGCATAGAGCATTCCAGACCCCCCCGATCGTTCCACTTTTAACCAAGTGGGGGGGGAGGGGGTCTGGAATCGGTAATAACATTTGCTCACATCTGGACGGCCCAGGGAAGGGCGCTCAAACCAAAGGTCCACAACGGATTCCGGACCCCCCCCCATCTGTTCTGCCTTTAATGGAAGGGGGGGGGGGGTCTGGAATGAGAGATAAAAGGCACGCTAAGATCTGCAGCCAGGAAACAGGTGCGCAGATCAACGGTTTAAGATGGTTTTCGGACCCACCCTGATGTTATACTTTTAACCAAAGGGGGGGGGTCCGGAATGGATATTCCCTCTGGTGGGCCCCTGGTCATACGTGGCGTCAGCCTATTGGTCCTGAAATCCCATCCTTCATCTGTTATCTGATAGCCCCCGGTCACTCATGGGTGTCATCCTCCACTGAGTCCACTTGTTTTCGAGTTATGTCTCATCTCATAATTGTTGTCAGTCCCTGCTGTCAGTCCTTTTCCCTTTCCACTCATGATCGGCCACCTATTACGAATTTACCTCCAGTCCCCAGTCTCCACGTCACACGTCCGTATGTTTCGGCCACCGTCACCTGCCACCTCACCCCCAAGTGGCCCGTTGTCCATTTATTACAGGATAACATACCCGTTATCCTGCTGACCTATCTCCCGCATCCAACCGACCCCAGTTTGAATAAAACTACCGTTATGCCTCTTTCATTCACTATTCGTCCATCGCGCCAAAAAACTTACCTCTTACACCTCCATTGCTTCTCTGTCACCTTCATCCACAGTCATTCGACCCCGCTAACATCATGTTTATTGTAGGTACCATTGCAAAGATGGCGCCAAAGCCAAGACCAGTGGAAGGAGAAGAGAATCCTTTTCTTTCTCCTCCTGTCGACCTGGACAAAATCCCATTGGTCGATAAAGACAGATTGATTGCTGATACCAAGTGTGAATTCGATTTTTCGAACCTCCAGTCATGGCTCTGGGAGGTGTTTCTGGACCAAAGCGATGAAATTGGACTCTGGGAGTCCAATTTGCCCATGTACCTGTTTCCCCAGATCCACCACTTCCTCGAATTCACCCTCAAATGCCAAGCACATTATATTCCCGACCAGAGGGATGTAGTCTCCTCATCCGGAGACGTCTTGTTCTTCATCACTCCCAAAGACATTAACCAAATGATGCAAATCCACCATGTCGATTCCGTTTCTCCTTTCATCCTAGAGATCCTTACAGAGTTGTATCAAAAAATGACTTTTCCCCAGAGAGCTCAAATATTCAAGTTGTTCCTTCCCACCTCCGCTCAACTCCCTTCCACCAATCCACCCTACCCGTCATCCATGTTCTCCACCGAGGGAAACCAAGTCATTTCCTCTCTTTGTGCCCTGTTAGGTTACTATTCTGACCAGTGGGTAGATGAGCCCATCCTGGGTTTTCTATCCATTTTCTCCAATGTTGAAAAACCTACAACACAGTTTGATTTCAGTACCTTCTTGGCCGACAATATTCACGAGCAGTTCATGAACTTTGGCACAGAGGGCATGTTTAGATATTCATCCATATTGGCCTACTTGTTTGTTTTTTATCAAGCCGATAAATTTAGTTTTTCTATGCAGAAAATGGACGCAGATGGAAAGCCTCAGCCAGTAACAGCATGGACCTCTTTGTTGAAGCGTAACTCTGCAGAATACGACTTCAAAGCATTCATTAATATGTTTTACCACCCTGTGGTAAGCATGTTGAGTGGCAGGCCTGAGCCACAAATAAATGATGAAGTCCAGAGAATTCTGCATCTCTCGGACAACGCAAAGACAGGAGACTGGTACCTGTACCAAAACCAAACCGAGATCAGAGTTTTCGGGTGCAAATTGGCAACCTACAAGCTGCCAAAGTATGTGCCGGTAAGATTTTTTGTGTTAGAGTATATCAGGCATATCATGAACTCAGATGACATCCACTTTGTATCCCTGAAGAAAAAACAGCAGTTGCGGATCAAGGGGCAAATTGGCTCCTTCATTTGCAATAGTCGAGGCGTCGGGGAAGAAGCTGACAGAATGTTGAGAGAAATGAAACTCTTTACGAGTTTCCCATGGCACTATGATCCTGGCGGGATCATTTCAGAGATGTGGGTAAGAAATAAAAATATTCTGTATGTTCACGAGTCCAAGCCCGAGATCAAAAAATTTGCCAATTAGAATGTGTGGGTACCTGACACCTTGATCGAAGTGGAACATCCGGTTCTCCCGACGACTGTGCCACCAACTAACACGCCACAAGTCCCTAAGGAAAAAATGCCCCGACAAGAGTCATCTCCGCCTGTGACGGAGGTATCATCAGAAGAGTTCAAGTTGCACACTAAGAGGCCCAAGACAGTTTCAATGTCGGGTACGACAGTTGAATAAGAAGCTCCACCTTCCACAGTAACTACCACAGTAATCAAGCCGGTCATTCCACCTTTTGGTTTGAGCCTTTATCAGGGCATCACCCTAGTAGTACCGAAGAAATCCACAGACTCTCCCCTGAACAATCAGCCAGGCAAGACTGGGCCTAAATTGAGCATCTTTGAGAAGTACGAGATGATTAATAAAAAGAATCAGACTCTTACCACCAGCACCTATGCTCAGTTTCGAAAGCAGACATCAACTGTGCAGCACAGGATGTTGTCTGCATTTGACACAGAAAAGGGTAGGATGCACATGGCCTTCCTCCAGGCCCAGGTGCCAGACCCCAAGGTAATTACAGACTACAAGAAAGCCACCTTCGAGTTCCAAATTAAGGACATGCACCTAGCAGATCAGATGGATTTGCATAAAAAGACAGGGGAGATGGTATTCCATACATTGGCACATGCTTCAGCCTCAGCAAAAAAATTGCAGGTATCATTGAACAATGCTCAGAAGCAGCTCAAGCTGGAGAAAATTTCATCCTTCGCCAAGGATAATAGAATTAAAACTTTGGAGGAGCTGGTCCTAAAGATCGGTTATGATCCCTCGAACGTCAAAGCAGTAGAAGAGATGATAAAGAAGAAAAATGTAGATATCTCCTCCTTGAGGAAACAGCTGAAGCTCCCTCCTACATAAGACTCATAGGCTAAGGAGATAGCTGAGAAAGAGGGCAAGAAGGATGAAATGCTTAAGCTTCTCATGGAGCAGAACGCCCAACTCAAAGAAATGGAAGAAGAGATGGAGAAACTGCTAAAGGAGAAAGAGCAGCTGAAGTCTATGGAAGCCATTCCATTGAGTGTTATCCCAATTGTAGGATTGAGCACAGTAGCAGTAACAACAATTCCATCTGCAACACCAACGACACCACAAGAGGGAACAATAGATATCGCCAAATCCATGGAGAGAATGAACCTTCAAGACACAGAAATCAGCAGGCTGAAGAAGGAAGTTGAGAACCTCCAGGAACTCAAAAATTCTTTCCAAACCAGTCTATCCAAAGAAAACCAAGTAACTGAGCAGCTCAAGAAGGAACTACAGCAGCTCCAAAAGCAAACAGTGGCAGGGAAGACTTTGGATGAAGTCAAAGAAAATGTGTGGACACACATCACAAAGTCCATAAATGAAATCTGGCCCATGATCCAAATCATGTTTGAGCAGAACGAGTTGGTCCAGAGGAGCAAACAAGACATTGAAAATATCATAATAGAATTAGGAGACAGGCCAACTCAGGCAAATGAAATCATCAAATTCCTAAATTCTAAAACCCGAGAAGAGCTAGAAGAGTTGAAGATCGAGGACGGAACAGAAACCATCCTTGAGGTCAAAAGAGTTTTGACCAAGAGGGGTTTATTGCTTCAACTAGAAGAAAAGGTTCAGATCATGGACCAGGGGGTACAAAAATTCTTGAGCAAGATCGAGACTCTCCAAAAGAAAGGTCTCCCAGGTCTTAAAGTTATTAATGATAAACTAATGACACTTCCAGATTACAAAAAGAGACTGGCTGAAGTGTCTAAAGATAATTCAAAATTTGTTGGCATACAAGGGAGCATCACCGGTAAAGCTTTCTTGGACGCTCTTCAGTTGGACATCAGTATCCAACATGAGATCCGATACATATTCCTCATTAAGCCCACTTTCGCCAAATATACAGAAATCGATGAAGTGTATCGGAGACTGCTCAAAATCACCGTGCCGAGTCATCTCAGATGGGAGGAACTATGCGATTTGCTCGATTAGCAGATGAGTTGTCCAGGTCCAGTCACCTGTCCAGTCAAAAGAGGTTGTGAAATAATCTCACCAACGGCCTACCCAGAAATTCCGCATACAGTTGTACCAAGTCATCAATTAGTTTGATTAGTTAAATTAGTTAGGCTTAAAATAGAATGAGCACGTCCTGATCAGTTATGACAGGAACGTTTGTAATTTTAAATTATAAATACTTCACTTTTCGATGTGTTGAGGGTTGTTGATCTTTACACCCTGACGCTATCAGACTGTAACCATTTTTGAAGAGATCTGCCATTAATAAAGAGGAAGCACTTCACAGGATTCTTGCGTGTATTCACTGGTGACGTTTATTCTCTAAGTTAAATGTTATCCTTGCTTTGTGGTCATTTTGTTTTCTGAAACTAATCTTTAAGAGTAACGTATGTTGCAGGATTTATCTTGGATACCCTGTTTTTGAATTTAAATATTTTAATGTTTATCTTCTGATTATTTCAATTAAGAAATTCTTAACTGCTTCTTAGTTGAATGTATCTTTCTCATATTTTCTTCTGTCCATCATTTAAGCTATTAAAGATCCAGTGAGTATATTATCTCGCCCTATGGAAGTTTTCCTTTATGTTTATGGTTTGTATCTCATATTGATTATAACACAGACCCCATAGCCCAATGGAGGTGTAGACTATCTCAACCAGTTCAAAAACACTTTTACAAAAAAACCTACCAGTTCCCTTACCTAGCCTAACATTTTAATTAAAAAAAAAGCTAAATCATATAGAGAGATCCCTCTCTGAAGCTGGAAGGGCTAGATCTCAGCTTTAAAAGAGGTTGGATAACGTTACCTTTGTGATTTCCTTCTTTTTCAACCTCTAGAAAATTTACAGAGTGCTAACAGACTATACCTTTACCGTTGAAATTCTCTATCTCGATTCTATAAGAGCTCGCCATTCCTCTTTCTACACTCGAATAACCACTGCAAAAGCTCCCACTAAACCTAGGTTTATCACAGACCCAAGATAAACTTGATCTATCAAGACGAAGTAAAACCCTCAGCAACAAAGGCATCCCTTTGAAGCCAAAAATGAGCTCTGATACCACATATAATTTTTAAATGTGTGAAGTAAAGCAATGCATATAGATTCTTAAGCAAAACAGAATTTAATCAATGGCTCATACACATAGTACACAAAGATTTATACCAGAAACCCTCAACCGGGGAAAACTTTTCTTATATTCATTATATCGAATTTCACCATTCACCATACAATATATATAATGTTTTTAGGTATTCTGTATATACCAAAACCCTAATCCCTTAATCTGAGATTAATTTAGAAAACCGCTAAAAATAGCCAAAACTGCCCAAAAAAATAAATTCAAGGCGTTGCGCGTGAATAGGGGGGCATACCTGGCCCCCGCTGGGACCCCCCTAGGAATCACCCGGCGCACACGACACAGGGAGCACTACTACAGGGATCATCAGACGCAGTTGTCGAAACTGACACGCCCACACACACACATACAAAGAATATAGCACATACCCAACACCTTTAACTTTTACTGCCACATCATTTCTGACAAATAGTCTTTCCAAAGGAACTAGTCCCTTGGTAATGTGATTGCTAGGCAACTGAACAATATGGTGATTAGCGATTTTGTTCAGGAAAACATCATCATGAGGATTACTTTCAGAATCCTGATCTTGATCGATATGTAGTGTAGAAAACTCATCAACAGTCTCAAGGAATCTTTTGATCTCAAGATCATCCTCAAATACTTTCCAATGCTTGATATTGTTAGGTATAGAGGGTCTGTAATTTACCTCCACATCATACATGAGCTTTGGTGGCAAAGGGACTCTGAAATTGCTTGTTGAAATAGCCAGAGAATCGGCCATGATGTTTTCTTCTCTTGGAATAAATGAAATGTTGAAAACCAGGAAAAAACTGTCAATAAGGTCCCACGCTTCATTTCTATAATTTCTTAGCCTAGGGTGCTTATCTTGGTAAATATTTCTGACTTGATGGAAAATTAACTTAGCATCCCCAAATATTGATATATCTTCAATTCTCATGTATTTTGCAACCCTCAAACCTAAGATGAGAGATTCATACTCTCCCACATTATTGGTAGCTTCAATCCTAACTTGTAGGACAAAGTTATAGTCTCTTGAGTAGGTGAAACAAAAACCACTCCAGCACCAACACCTTAGAAGAGGCTCCATCGAAGAACAATTTCCACACAGATGTGATAGGAGGGGAATTTTCACGAAAATTAATAGGCTACTTTTTTTATTTCCAGAGGGGGTTTAGGAGCATCGGTGAGTTGCAGAAAACTAGACCCCAAATCTGTATCAAGAGAAAAGATAGGATGGTTTGTGGGGTTTTCTTCATCACTAATAATGTAGGCCAACTGAGCTTCCTTGTAAAGTCTTCTATGCTCACCTCCAAACACCAGAATCGTGGCATAGGTGAGGTCCATCTGCAAAGTTCCCCCTAGTTTTTTTATCCAAGATCTAGACAATAACATGCCAAACTTGGGGGGAACATTAGCTACTACAATATCCATGACCACGCTCTTCATGGGCAACTAAAACAAGGTCACAACCAGATCCTTGATGACTCCGAGACATTTTACTTTCCTAGAATCAAAAGAATACAAGTCATGGTAGGATTTTGTGATTTCTAACGTGAGTTCATCCATGACAGTCTTGGGCATGAGACTATGGGATGCCCCTGAATCCATCAGACAGTTATGTAGCACCTTATCATGTATGTTCAGTGAGGTATAAAAGGGAGGAGAGGAGTCATATTTGTCTTCTAGTAAAGGACCTAAGATAACGATTGTATTTTCATCTTTCAAATTGACTAAGTCTATAGAATGAGACGTAGGTTCAGACTGCAATAGTTTATAGAGGATCCTTTTGAAATCTTCATGCTTGACCAGCTCAGAAAGGGGTACAAGGATTCTAATTTTTTGAATTTTATAGTCAAAATTGAAAAAGGGAGGGGGATTTAGAATTTCTTTCACTTCTGGGACAGGAACTTTAATTACTGGAGAGAGGGCTTGCACTTTCTTACCTTTGTTGTTGTATGCTATATCTTTAGTAGGCTTCTCTTCTCTAGTAGGCTACTCAGGAACATCGGGCTTTCCTTCTTTCTTCTTGGACCTCAAGTTATATCTGTTCGGGTTGTTGCTGGCCTTGTCTCCCTTACTCAACTCATTAAGTTGTTTGTCCATGAGAGATTATTCGTATGTAGATTGATTTAGATGAGGAAAGGAGGAGGTGTCTCCAAGGCAGTGGATTTCAGGATCAGGGTCTTCTTCCTCCCTTTCATCATCCGTAACAATATTGTTTTGGAGAGGGGTTTGGATGTTTTGATCATTTCTCTCTCTGTTTCTATGCTCTCTTGGAAGAATCTGAGGAGCATTGTTAGGTCTCTTAAAGTTACCTATGTTATCAACATTTTTCGAACTTCTATAGTTATGTCTTCCTTCAAGCCTTAATTTCTCCATCTCAGTAGACATAGATTTTACTAATTTATCAAGTTCATCAACTTGAGGATGGACAGCGGAGAAACCAGAGGTTGAAGCTTCAGACCTCCCTTTTATTCTATCTCTGTTAGCCTTTCTCCTAAGCTTATCAACTATGAATATATTGGACTCTACTTCAAGGGTTGCATCTTACATATGAGCCAAGGAAGTGGCTCTTATTTATCTTAACAGAAGGCATAAATCGGGATCAAAAGTGCTAGCATAAGTAATCTTTGCAGAGGTCTCTCTAGGCTTGACCCCAGTGGGAATTTTATTATACATTCTATCAAACCTCTTGGAGAAATTAGACACAGATTCCCCTTCCTCCTTCTTCAGAGCCCCAAACTCTATAATATAGTACAGGAGATTCTTTTTATCTCCCCAATCCTTTAAGAAGGATTCATCTAGGGCTTCAATCCTGCCAATAGATATAGGAGGCAAGGCCCTAAACCACTTCCTAGCTTCACCATTAAGGATGTGAGAAAAACTCCTCATCCATACATCTCCATTCTCTATGGCATGATTGTCTGTAAAACTATAAAAGAATTCAAGATGTGCCTCTGCAGTTATGTCTCCCTCACCCATGAAATTAGGCAAATTCTTAAGGTAGCCATCCTCTAGGAGGGAATTCAAAGGTTGGGACAAAACAAGAGGGGAATACCTAGCAGCTATTATAATTTCCATCCTAGTTTTGGGGGGATTTTCTCCTGCCATTGGAGTGTGCATAGGAGGAGAACCAGGAGGAGATGGATTTCGAACAAGCAATACTGGAGTTGTGCCTCTGGGAGAAAAAGGAAAAGGTTGAGCATTAGGAGATAAATATGAGGGGTTAGAGGTAACATAGGTTTTTCCTTCTGTAATTGTAGCAACTCTAATAGGAGGAGGAGTAGGAAAGTATTTTAAGGTTAAATCTCTCTCCTTCCACTTCACAACTTCGAGGGAGAAAGGGGTGTCAAAGCTCTCTCCTTCCAAACCAAGAATAGGAGGGGAGAAATCGGCAAGAAAAATCCCAAAACTTAGATTTCTTGAAACTCCAACAGTTTGTATAATAGGAGAGTCAGAAACAATTATTAGATCTTGTAAAGAGGGATTATGCAAATTATCAGAAAAACTTGGTACAGCAGTGGAGGTACATTTTTTAGTGGTCTTTCCCTTTCTGATAATTTCCTTTGGGTCAGATTCAAATGTTGCTAGAGGCAGCAGTGAAGTGGACCTCATGTGTCTGCCTTTAGGAGCCAGAACTGAAACAATGTAGTCGCCTCAGTGGATTCACCAGGTGCATAGCTGCATTATTTGATGTACTAAGTTATGATGCACATTCATAACCAGTAAGCTTTGTCGTTCAACCCCAGGGAAAATAATCAATTCATCCCTGACAGCAGTGCCAGAAATTTTAGCACTAGAAGTCATGTCTGGATTACGACAGAGGTAATCTCGGTACCCATCATTTTGTATGTCACAATGAATAATTTAAAGGGGGTCGAATGGGCATAGACTCAGAATAATATTGCTTAAACTGGGTAAGTTGGACCAGCATGCACACACAAATGAGGTCTTGATTCAACTTTAGTTAGTAAGTTGTAGTAAGGGTGAGCAAGAGGAAGAAATTGAGGAGAAAATGAAAAGGTCTTCTCTGGACAACAGGTCTTCTAGCAACCTAAAGAGGAAAAACTCAGAAAACAAGATCCTCTTGGATTCAGAGTTAAGAAGACTGAAAACGCTATAACCATGTTATAATCCAACATTCATTACCACACAGTGATAAACATCCATGTGAATCATTCAATCATGAACATTCAGTATCAGATGCAATAAAGCATGGAAACATGAAGCTAACTTTCATCGAACAAGAAATCTCAGATCGAATTACATAACCAGATAACCAGAGTGCTTTATAAAAAATTTACAATGTAGGAGCTCAGCTCAACCATCGACCATAACAAAATCTCAAAAATGCCTACATATACTCAGAGCAACTACCACCGCCAGATGTGCGATCAAGTCAAATATTTTCAAATCTTTGCATCTAAAAATCCTCTGCAGACTGTGCGTGCAGTCATCTGTCAAACCGCCCATGTGGCTCCCTATTAGATGTGATCTCATGTCAGTATGGGCTGATAGTCTGCTTCCATGGCTGGTCCTTCTTTGGCTTTCCATTTATGTGGTGAGATGAGGTTTCAACCACCTCTATCACTTTCATTAAATACCCTCATCAGGATCGGGATGAGCCTGATTCAACACGACATCTGGAAAAGCGTGTTGGTCACACTCTGAAACTCTTCCACTTGGATATTCATTGGATGTTTGCAGGGAATACTAGCAAGTAGACGTGGACGCTAACGATGGGGATCCAACGAGATGATTGGCACAAACCGATATGGAATGCAAGGATGATTTTAGGGGCTAAATTTCGCTCATGGGCTAATTTTCCATGGTTTTTCCCAAAAAAAGATTTGTTATTCTAAAAATGATTCGCCCAAATTATATAGGATAAAATTATTTTAACTTAAAAATCACCAAAATTTTATACAAACTATATAAAATCCTTAGAAATTTGAATATTTTTACAAAAATATCACCAAACATGTATAGTTGGAATATGAAGGATTAATAAGATTCACCAAGGTTTCTACATTTAAAAATAAATTTACATCCTTAAAATCATCCTTCGTGGAATGGCAGGTGATCGGAGGCTAAGTGGAATGATGCAGTTG
>JZKD02S2405274.1:902193-935819 GCA_000966675.3 Picea glauca | reverse complement strand
TAATTATAATTTGTTGTTATATAAAGTGGAAAATACCTGATCTACCAAATGAATTTCAAAATATTCCCTATGTTCTTCAAGGGTTCACAAAGTAGAGTGTATGGTGGCAGGACTCATACAGGATGATTCCCCAGAACAAAATCAATCCACAAGATACACCCAAAGCCACTATAACCAACCTGCTTTGTCTCAAACCCAAATCAATAAACGATGAGAACAAAGACCCACAATAGGGAAGCCTACCATAGAACATATCAAACATTCAAGGCCTGCCATTTTTTAATAATCAAAATTAAAATTATAGAGAAACTAAATAATGAAGCAACACATCAAGTTGTCATATTGCTTGCAAATAAAATTTGATTATTTATCATGCAGGACCCTACCCTTCCTTGACTTTACCAATGCCCATGCTACTTGGATGCTTATCAACTTGATTTTTTTTTGCAAGGCATCATGACCCGCAACATCAATATGCTTTGTACATTGGTGATTTGCATCTAACATCAAACAAGAGTTACTACATATTCATACTTATTCCAACAGTACTTAGAAATCAAGGAAATACACCAACATTCAAAAACATATGCTACACAACTATTCCTCCATAAAATGATGAAAACATATCAGTATACAATGCCCAATCACTATATCAATAACGCTCAAAATGGAGGAAAATTGCCAACATTTTAAAACATAGTTAAACATTGGACTCCTACAAACCATACCCTACTTAAATTTCTCAAAATAAAAAATACTCCCCGAACTTATGTTCATTGGGATTAAGTAAAATATTTTTGAGAGGTAGAAAAGCAAGTTTGACCATCAATCTTGGTGTCTTGAGCACGAGTCCCATGACCGTGGAATGGTTGTGAGACTCGAACTGTGAGTGTAAAGTACAAAAAAATCATGACAGGTATTGGATTGAACCCCATCCGAGTAATAAGTATTTATTGCTACACATGATGGATATTATAGACCCGAAATCATGTGCAAAGAATAAAGGGATTTTTCCACAAGTCATATATCTTGTTCATGGTGAAGTTGTGGGTTCAAATCCTAGGATTACATAAACTATTTTAACATAAAATAAAACCCTACACAAATTCAAATGTAGAGCTACTCACCAATTTTGGTGGCATTATTGGTCCCCTGAATGTATATCCCTTGTCTTTGTCTCTTCTACATGTAGGGTCTCCTTTATCTATATCTCCAATAGTCACTCAAGGTCTTTATCTCCAATGGAATATATCTCTATTATCTCCAATCCTATCAGGAAATGAGAAACACTTCTACACTAAACCTAGCAGATGAGAAGAAGAATTTAATCAAGAACGTAAATGACAAAGCAATCACATAGTACACAAAGATTTTACCCTGAAAACCCAAACCGAGAAAACCAACATTCCTTGAATGTTCTTCTTTCTTGTTGTCTTATTCAATCTGAATAAAAGGTTACATGTATAACCTTGGTCCATACCTAAGAAACAAATGACATCATACCCTCTTGCATGCACAAGAACAACCCTATAGCCAATCCAACTTACATCTGCATGACTAACAAACTACATCTAAAGATTACTCTAAAGACATTGATTCTTTCATTATCCTCTATGGCCTTACAACAGGCCTCATATATGCTTTACAACAAGAAAAAAACTAAAGACTTGGCGCCCAAAAATGGTTACAGATCCATGTAGATCATTGGCTACAAATCTTACAAATCTTGGGATTCTATTACAGTCGACTCCAAGTCGTATTACTAGTCGACTACTAGTCGGCCTTCATTCGGTCTTTAGTCGGTCGCCACATGCCCACCTATCAATTTCATGTTGGTTGAAATGTTTGACTTGTTGTCGATTCCTTTACCATGTAGAACTTCCTTGACCTTCGACTTCGACTTTACCCGGTCGACTAACCTTGACCTTCGACTTGTTGTCGATCCACCTTGACTTCGACCTTCAGACCATTCACCTCGTCTAGACTTTAACTGCAAATAATATAACAATCCAACATTCTCTCACTTGTTGTCTTCTTTTTTGAAACATGAGATTCCTGAACTTGTGTTCACAGACCCAGGGAAACAATGCCTATTTCCTCTCTGCACCAAGAGAACTTCACAACACTTACAGACTTCGTTAACGAGTCTGCTATGTTTTCCAATGTGTCTACTTTCTCCATTAGCACCTTGTTACTTTCCACCATGTCTCTTATGAAATGGTATTGTATATCAATGTGCTTAGTCTTCAAATGATAAGTATGTTTTTTTCCAGAAATATTATTCTTTGACTATTGCAACTTACCTTCATAGCTCTCTCCTCAAACCTGATTCCTGAACACAACTTTTGTAGCCATACCGCTTCTTTGCTTCCATGTATTCAACTTCTGTTGTTGACAAGGCTACGACTTCCTGTCACTTACTCATCTAGATTATTTCTCCACTGAACATCTTGAAGACATATCCGTTGGTTGATCTTTGTTGATCTAGATCTCCAACCCGATCAGCGTTGACAAAGCCATGTACATTTAATTTACCACTGTCACCTGCATCTCTTCCTTGGTAGCATATAGCATAGTCCTTCGTGCCACACAAATACATGAATACTCTCTTGAAAACAGTCTCGTTCTCCTTTCTAGGTGTCGACATGTACCTTCTCAACACTCCCACTGCATGGGAAATGTTTGTTCAAGTGCAGACCATCGCATACAATAGACTACCAACAACACTTGCATAGGGAACATGTGTCATGTCCTCTATTTCTTCCTGTGTCTTTGGACACTGTTCAGTAATAAGCCTTGCTCCCATGGGAATTGGCACCTTCACTGGCTTGCAATCCTTCATGTTGAACCATTTCAAAATTGCTTCAATATACCTCGTCTGATTCAACCAGATATTTCTAGTGGCTCAATCTCTCTTAATCTCCATTCCTAGAATGAAGTTAGTTGCATTGAGATCCTTCATGTTGAACTTGGATGATAGTTGCTTCTTCACCTCCTTTATTGTGTCCATATTGTTTCCAATCAACAACATGTCATCGACATACAAAGATACATATATTAAACTTCCACCTTCTTCCTTGGAATATATCCAATGATCATCTTTTCTTCTCACAAATCCCAAACTAAGGATGTATGGCTCGAAATTTTGGTACCACATCCTTGGCGATTTATTTAAACTGTAGAGGGATCTTTTCAGTTTTCACACCAACTCTTGCTTTCCCTTTACTACATATCCTTCAGGATGTTTTATGTAGATTTCTTCTTCTAGGTCCCCATGTAGGAACGTTGTCTTCACATCCATCTATTCTATTTCCAGATCGAATGTTGTAGCTAGAGACATTATTACTCTAATGGAAGTTAGTTTTGCAACAGGGGAAAAAATATCACCGAATTCGACTCCCTCAACTTTAGAATAACCTTTCTCTACTAGTCGAGCTTTGAAATTCTCGACTTGTCTTATGGCATTCATCTTCTTCTTGAATACCCATTTTCTACCGATGAGCTTTCTTCCACTAGGTAACTTGACTAAATCCCATGTCTCGTTCTTGTGCAAGGATTCCATCTCTTCGACCATGGCGTCCTTCCAAAGTTAACCCTATGTCGAGTCAATAGCCTCACAAACCGACTTAGGCCCATCGTCGATGATGTTTAGCATGAATGTGGAATGAAATTTGGGCAGACTATACCTTTCTATTGGTTTTCTTACTCTTTTTAACCTCCTTACCATCGAAGTCTATTTTTCCACCTCTTCCTCGGATTCAATCGACTCATATGAATCATCTTCTTCGTTCCTCAGTTCAAACCACACCATCTCAGGATTATTCTTGGTCTAAACAACTTCTTCAGGATCAGAATTACCTCCAACTTCTATGAAGACCACATCTTGACTATACATTGTTCTCCTTGATGCAGGATCCTAGAGCTTATATCCTTTCATTCCTTCTGTATATCCAATGAAAATACATTTGATTGTATTCTTGTCTAACTTTCTCCTCTTTTCCTTGGGAACATGCACAAATGCATCACATTCAAATACTTTGAGATGTGCAACCAAAGTCTTCTTACCCAACCATACCTCATGTGGATTCCTGTCGACTAGCACCAAAGAAGGAAACATATTCACCAAATATCTTGCAGTGTCGGCTGCCTCCGCCCATAATTCTTGTGCGATCCCAGCACCATTGAGCATGCTCCTTGCCTTATCCATCAACATTTTTTTCATTCTCTCATAAACTCCATTTTGTTGTGGGGTATATGGTGTGGTATTTTGGCATGCTATGCCACACTGCTTACAGAACTAATCAAATTATTTTCCATAGAATTCAACACCGTTGTCAGTTCTCAGCACCTTAATCTTCTTATCTGTCTGGTTTTCTACAAGAGATTTAAACTTTTTAAATTTCTCGAAAACCTATGATTTATTCCTTAGGAAATATATACATGTCTTCCTGGAAAAATTATCTATGAAGGAGACATAATACAAGGATCCACCAAGTGAAGGCATTGAAACGAGGCCAAACACATCACTATGAACCAATTCTAGAATCCCATTTTCCCTTGTCTCTTCAGATGGGAACCTCACCCAACTTTGTTTTCCATATATTCAATGTTCACAAAAGTCGACTTCTAAACCACATTCAGGAAAACCTTTGACCATACCTTTGTTGTGCATAGCTCAAAGTCCTTTTTCTCCAATGTGTCACATCCTCTCATGCCATATCATGGTCGGGTTGATTTTATCATGTCATATCAAGTCGATTTGTACCAACTCAGCCTGAGTCAGATCGAGTTGAGTCGAGGTCGAGTCAACTTTATGATAAATGATGCTTTGGCATCCAATTGATTTGATATTCCATAATAACTTGTATAGGGTTCCAATCTGAACTATTTTCATTAAGACCATCAAACCTCTGACCATATTGCACAAATCCTTCTGAAAAAGAGTGTGTACCCCAACATCACTCATCTTACTGACATATATCAAATCTATTTCCAAAACTGCAATCTGTAGCACACCTGGAAGGGTTCTTTTTCTCCCATCCTACTGTATCAATCGAACTCTTCCTCGTCCGACAATTTTGGTTGTCGAGTCATCCCCCAAGAACACATCACCTCCATAATATTGTTCATTCTCACAAAACCATTCTCTATGTGGTGTCATATGATAGGATGCTCCTGATTCGATCAACAAACACCTTAATCCGATTGTGTATTGGTTGATGCCAATTACACATCACCTCCCTTATCCAGGTTTGTCTTTCTCTCAGTCGACTGCTTCTTATCGGATCCCATATTGACTTCCATTTCCCTTGATTTACAGTCATTTTTGTAATGCCCAGCTTTACCACATTTCCAACATCTTCTTGTCAACTAGACCGGGGATTTATATCTACCCTTCAACTTAGAATTTCTACTGGAGAATTTTCCTTTATCTCTTTCAACCGGTCGACCTCTCACCACTAAAGAATCTTTGGTCGATACTTCCATGTTATTTATTCTCATTTCTTCTAACAATATAAAAGAAACCATGTCTTCCAGCGCTAGTGTGGTTGTATTACTCCCTATAGCCACGACTAAGCTATCCCGGGAGTCTAGAAAAGAACATAATAGGATTATACACTTCTCCTCCTCATTCTTAGAAGATACAGTTTATTTCTGAGAAACAACTTATTTACCAGATATTTTGACTCGTATAGGCTTCCCAGCTCGTCCCACAGTTTCTTGGCCAAATCTTCACCTGATACATTCAGCAATATTGAATCTGCAAGACAAAGTTGAATCGTACTTCTTGCTCTTCTTTCAATTTTCTCCCATTCTTCCGTTGACATGCCTGTCAGTTGGGTGTCTGGATAGACCATTGTCCATTGTTCTCGATCTATAAGAAGATCTTCTATTTTAAGCTTCCAAATCTCAAAATTATGGCCATTGAATTTTTATATCTCTATTCTTGAACAACTTGCCATTATTTACCATGATCTTTAACACAATTTATGACTTACAACTCTTATTGTACCTAGGGTTTAGTTTTCAAATTCAAGAATTGTAAATCAAGATATGATACACTCATGAAAGCATAACATGGCTCTGATACCACTTTTCATAGACTAACACAGCTCGGATACCACTTGTCAGGAAATGAGAAACACTTCCACACTAAACCTAGCATAGGAGAAGAAGAATTTAATCAAGAATGTAAATGACAAAGCAATCACACAGTACACAAAGATTTTACCCTGGAAACCCAAACCGGGAAAACCAACATTCCTTGATCGCTATGCTCTATTATTGTCTTATTCAATCTAAATAAAAGATTACATGTATAACCTTGGTCCACACCTAAGACACAATCGACATCATGCCCTCTTTCTTGTGCAAGAACAACCCTGTAACCAATCTGGCTTACATCTACATGACCAAAAACCTACATCTAAAGATTACTCTAAAGACATTGGTTATTTTATTAGCCTTAATGTCCTTACAACATGCCTCTTTATAGGCTTTACAATAGGCAAAACCCTAAATACTTAGCGCCCAAAAATGGTTACAGATCCATGCAGATCATTGGCTACAAATCTCGCAAATATCGTGATTTTGTTACAGTCCACTCCAAGTCGTATTACCAATCGACTACCATTCGGCCTTCATTCATTTTTTAGTTTGTTTTCACATGTTCATCTGTCGACTTCATGTTGGTTGACCTCTTCAACTTGATGTTGATACCTTTACCATGTTGAACTGCCTCGACCTTTAACTTTGACTTTACCCAGTCAAATAACCTCAACCTTCGACTTGTTGTCGATCCACCTTGACTTCGACCTTTAGTCGATTCACCTCGACTATACTTTCATTGTAAAGAATATAACAACCCAACAAATCATGTATGGGGTATGTCGTTGAGGCTATCTTTTTTCTAGTGGGCTAGAGCTATCTCCTTGCTAGTGGGCTCGAGTTGTCTCCTTGCGTGCGCATTGATCATTTGGGATTTTTGTTGTTGTTATTTGTTATTTTATTTTGGGTTATATATATATATATATATTACATAATTAAATACATTATATCATATGATGATGATGATGATGATGACGAGGATCATCATTGTCAGCATCGTTGTCATTAATACAACATCGATCATAACTATCAATGAGTCAAAAACCATTTTTCATCATCATAGTATATATCACATCATCATCATAGTCATATTTATCATTGTCATCATCATCATAATCATCATTTTCATTGTTTTCATTATAATCAGTACAATCATCATTGTCATCATCATCAATACAATCAATATCGTCATCATATCTAATCTCCTTCTCTCCCTCATCTCCTTCATCTCTTTCTAATCATTGTCATCGTGTGTCATGAGTACATTCATCATTCCCAAATCATCATCATCATCATCATATACTTCACCACCATTGTCATAATTGTCATCGTCATCATAATATAATCACATCATCGTCATCGGCGTCATCATCATCATCATCCTCACCATCATTGTCATCATCATCATCATCGTCATCATGTTCATCGCCATCATCATTGTTATCATCCTCATCATCGTCTTCGTTATCCATTTTTTCAACATGTTTCCACCAAATCTATCGATCTCAAAGTGGGGTTGTGCCCCAATTTCCTATCATGGGAACATTTGGAGCACCTAGAGCTATCTAGGCTATAATTCTCTAGTTTATAACAAATAATACTCTAGGGAGAAAATCAAAACTATAACTAAGACAAGAATGTGCAACTATGAAAAAAGAGGCAAACAAAACCCTAACAAAGAAGTGAATAGGGATCATGAAATCTATCATGATGAAACTAGGTTTAAATCTAACAACACAACTAGGAATGCATAAAGAGGCAATTGAAGGATGCACTAGGATTGGAAAAATCCATTTATATGTTGACTTTTCATTGAACCTTTATCTCATTGACTTTTTATAATTTTACAACATTTTTCTTATCATAAGTTTGTATCATATAGATCATTTTCATTGAAAACAATGTTTATGTCATCATCCAAACAAACAATTGAGTTTCATTATTGTACTATACAACAAAAAGGTGATTGGATTACAATGCATTCCTTTGGAAAAGGTGATCTTAAGGCGAAAATAGATATCTTGAATATGTTGATATCATCATGTGATTATATAATAAGGAGGAGGATTGTGGTGGTGATCATCATCATCAATGTTGTCGTCATCATTAGTACAATCATTGTCATCAATACATTCATCATTCTTAGAACCTACATGGACCTTACATTGTGTTGGAATGGAATGGTATCATATATGTGCTAGAATTCAAGATACATGATTTGGACATATATGCTTTAGACCAATTGGCCTATACGTCCTATGACTTGACATATTATAATGTCATGTGTGTTGAGATTTGGGTACCTTGGAAAGTGGTTCCCTTGTGTTTGTGAGCTTCTAAACACATGAGGGAAGTACTTTGTACCTTGTACCATGTACTTTATGTCTAATTTCACTTTGACTTAGGAGATTCAAGTCAAAAGTGAAATTTGGTCATTTTAGCCTAAAGTGACAATTAACTCACAAAGTGGGTGAATTAATAGACATAAAGTGAAACTATGGAAACTTAAGTAAAGTGGGTTTTGAGTTGAGATTTACTTGAGATGATCTCAATCGTTGATTAGGGATGAGATGAGATGATCTTATCCACCCAACTTTTAGGTTTCCTTAAGCTTCCTTAAGGAGGGTGCAAGGGGCAAAGGAGGATTCATTCACTCATTTGTTCACTTGGAGAGATTCAGAGAGAGAAAGAGGATGAGGTTTCAATCATTGGGAGAGGAGAGATTGGGTGTCTCCTTGCATGGAGGGCTCATGGAGGCTTGGTGCCCTATTTATTTATTGAGGATCTTCTAGTTCTGAGGAGGGTTCACTTGAGGAGGAGGGCACATCATCAATGGGGAGTACTTAGAGAGTTGGCATCTGGCTCCATTTCAGTGGTCTTGGCAACATTTCTCGGGGTCACACCATCCTAGGGCGCTCTTGCTTCATTTGGACTTGTATTTCATCTTGGATCAAGTTGAGATTGTATCAGGTTCATTTATATTTGTACTTGTTGTATTCCACCATATTTTCTCCTCATATATAAACATATATTCCAAACTGGTTCTCCCCGGGGGGGTTTTATCTAGGGTCATGTTGACCAAAAATACCAGTGTTAAATTTCATGTGTGTTAGAGTGTAGAACTATTGTATTTTCAGTTGTAAAGATCTCTAGGTGTTTTACATTTATTTTAGTATGCATGTGCTAACCCTTGGTGACTAAAGCTACATGTTAGAGCACCTAAAAATGTGAATGTAATCGTAACAAATCAGAAAGAAGTTCCTAAATTGTTGGTTGTCCTAAAACATCAGCAAAACCTTCATTGACAGTTGAAACTTAGAGCCAAATTGAGGTTAATGATAGGCCTAGTTGGCAGCTTGATAGGGCCTGGAAAATCTTTAATGTGCATGTTTATAGTGGGATCACTATTGATGCCAACATTCATTGATGTAGTTATGTTGATATGGTTAAAATTTCTTTGTGACTATATATGGAATTAAGGAAGTATATATTATGAAATGTCTAAAGTGTTGTATATATAAAATGGCTAGACAATATGTGGAATATACTAACATGTGTGCTTGCAACTCTAGACCTCCTAGTTGTTCACATCAACCTCTAACAATGTGCTAACAATATTCATAGCTACAAGTTCACTTATCCTTAACTAATTATGACTCCCACATTTCCAAATGTATTTGACATATCTTGGAAAGTTAATGTATTCAACATCCCTAAGAAACTATTGTGAAAGATACATTTTCCAATTGCAATTTTTAAGATTTTGTCAGTGATCATAAGGGATACAAGTCATAGTGGTTATGGTTCAATATGTGTAATGGGTTAATGTCATAGTTAATGTGTTTAGGATCATAGTGGTTAGAGGTTATAGTGTGTGTGTTGTTAAAGTGTGTTGGCGTACAATTGTGTTAGGGGTCATACTATGTCTAGGGTCATAATGACACCGTAGTGGTTAATAATTAAGGTGTGTGAATGGTTCTAAGGTAGGTCAAGATCAAAATAATAAAAAAATAAATGTTCCCTATACCTATAATTTTTATGTTTTTAAATTGAACTTGCAATGGCAGTAAACACTTATATCGGGGAAAACAATCCAGTAACCTTCCATGTGTCATTGTGTGTTCATGGGCATATAGGATAGGGGTTATAATGTACTGAGGTATTAGTTTATTTTGTGTTCAAAATGAATTAAGGAAGATTATGTCATGACTCATAGGGACTATGGGTCATAATGGTTAGGGTGTTAGTGTTCTCAGGGTCAAATTTTATGGTGAATGTTTTTTTAGGGGTGATAAGGGTTAGGGGTCATAATGGTTAGATATTAAGGTGTGCTAGTGGGTTAGGGTGTTAGGCATCACAGTTTGTTCATAATCAAAATGGTTAGGGTTTGTGGTTGATGATATTGTAGCTTCGGGAAGTATTCCCACTAGAGACCAAGGTGCCAAGCATTTGGGAATCTTCGTTGGCACCAATTTAGCCTTTCCTTTCAGTGAAATCAGCCTAGGAATGAGGATATGACCTCATGGGAAAGTTTATGGGTTTTGTGGGCTTGTGATGGAGTGTCACACCCACAAATAGGAATTAAATATTATAATTAATTATTGAGTTTAGAAGGGGTGCCTAAACTCACTCATTGGACTTGTATATAAAGGAGAGAGATCAGCGTGACATTTTCTCATTGTGCAAGTATGGAGTTAGCATAAGTGAGTGACAAATTATGCTAGGAGGCTTGGTGATTTCAACAAGGGAATGTATGTAACTTTGGAAAATCTGGCCAAGGAGAGAGGCAGTTGTAGAAGGAAGAAGTTGTGTGAATCATACAAAAGTGTCTGTACAGTTTTTCGTACATGTACGCGGGTTGCAGTGGGCACAGTCGCGTACATACGTGGATTGCAATGGGCACAATCACGTATGAACGTTGGTTGCAGTAAAGTGAATCGCGTATACATGGGTTGTAGTGGGCATAATCGTGTATGTACACGGGTTGGAGAAGGTTGAATTACGTACATATGTACAAGGTTTATGAGAAGGAGCATGTCCTTACACGCTAATGTCAACAGTAGTATAGATGACGTCAGCATGTCATACAAGTGGTCTGCAACATATTTGTAAGTTGGGAATTGTCCCAAGTATTTTGCTGATATTTTGTGGTTTTGGAAGGACAAGGTTGTCCTCAGATTTTGGTGAATTTGTATTGGTTGAGAGGGTTGGTTTCTCCCTCGGAATTTCTGAAATTGATAAAGTTACAGAACATAAATTTTGTGTCTCATATGTTTTGATGATTTATCTATGATCTTGTTTTTTTTGCTGCTATACTTTTCAGTCAATAATTTCAGTGTAAAATTGTTCAGTGATAACAGCTAGGGTTTATTGTTAGATCACTAGTAAGCAATTTTTAGATCTAAAATTAGTCACATAGAGTTGCATGTGAAAATTGACAAGTTGCAGTGTATTACAGTGTTAATGTGTTTCAGTTTAAAGTGTGCTAGGAGGCAATTGTTTCGAGGGTCATCCTATGTCTATGGTCATAATGGTTAATTTACGTTGACGATAAAAATAATGAGGAGGAGGATGACAATGTTGATTATGATGATGACGATATGATGATGATCGTGACAATGGAAATGACGACGATAATGATGATGACGATGATGATGATGATGACGACGATGATGACAATGACGATGACGATGATGAAGATGATGATGACGACGATGACAATGACAATGATGATGAACATGAAAATGATGATGACGATGATGATGATAACGACAACTACGACGACTATGACAATGATGATGATAACGATGGTAATGATGATGAGGAAGAGAATGACAATGTTGATTATGATGGTGATCATGACAATGACGATGATGATGACAATGACAATGATGATGAAAATGACGATGACGACGACAATGATGATGAAAACGATGACGACAATAATGTCAATGATGACAATGATGATAAGGAGGAGGAGGACAATGATGATAATGGTGATTATGGTGATGCAAATGACGACAACAACATTGATGATGACGATGATGATGACGATGACGATGACGACGGCAATGAAAAAGTTGACAATGTTGATGATTATGATGAGGAGGAGGAGGATGCCAATGTTGATTATGACGATGACAATATGATGATGATAATGATAATGGAACTATTGATGACAATGACACTGATGAGGAGGAGGAGGAGGAGGATGACAATGACAATGTTGATTATGGTGATGACAATGACGATGATGGAGACTATGACGACAATGACAATGATGATGATGACGATGATGATGAGGAGGAGGAGGATGAAAATGTTGATTATGATGATGATCTTAACAATGGCAACAACGATGATGATGTCAATGATGATGATGATGATGATGAAGACGACAATGACAATGATGACAATGATGATGAGGAGGAGGAGGAGGACAACGATGACGACAATGTTGATTATGGTAATGAAAATGATGATGGTGACTATGACACCAATGAAAATGATGACGATTATGGGGAGGAGGAGGATGACAATGTTTATTATGATGGTGATGGTATGATTATGATCATGACAATGGAAATCGCAATGATGATGACAATGATAATGATGATGCTGACGATGACAATAATGATGATGATGATGAGGAGGAGGAGGAGGAGGAGGACAATGATGATTATTGTAATGTCCCCCAGCTTAACCGAGGAACATTACTTGTGGAAAATACACATAAATTCGAAAAAAAATTGTTAATTAAATTCATGTAGCTTACCAACTACAAATTATACACAAATTTAACCATTGCAGACACCAATTAATTAATGCATCTACATCATTCTAAATGAACAGAACTATTGTGCCCTCATTGAGACAAATTGTGCACACAATATCATTTGTACTGCGTGCAATAACTATTCATAGTGCACACAACAACCTTTGCATTATGCATGGTAATTATTCTCGGTGTGCACGACAATTCAAGCACCATGCCAGAATCTGTTACCATTACTACTAAAATCAATTAACAAATACGTTTAAACCTCGAATTATAAACAACATGACAATCAATCTCAATAGTTAAAAATGTTAATGCGGCTAATGATTTCACCACAACAACATATAATTCATTCGTATGCATAGAGTAAAACGCACAACAATTAAACTCATAAATTAACACAGGAAAACAAATAAACACTTATCTTTTTAAAATATTTGTGCAACCAACTACTTGGGAATGGCGTTTCACCCAACCATAGAAATTTTGCTCCAAATCTCAACAACAAGTCACCCTTGAGTCGAGGCTAGGAATCCACAAGAGAAGGGTGCCTCTCACCATCCACTCACGACTCAATATCTCACAATCCATTGGTATTCTCTTACAACTATCCTAAATTTCTTCGAGCCCTCTTCCTCTTGACCTAACCAACCGAAGGAACGTACCCCTTCACTTATCTTAGTCCATTGGGTGTCCCATTAATTTATTAAGGTATTTCTAACACATGTAATATGGAATATCTCTACTGGGAACTCACAGGAACTCATTGCCAGGAAAACCACCAACAACAACAACAACACTTGTTGTTACAGTGAAACTCACACAAGATTTCACTCTTCAGGTATGACAATTTGAATCTTCAATATTCAACTCCAAAACGCTCCAAAACAATCCAGCATGCTCCAAAATTTTCCCAGCCTTCTTGTTCTATCTCCAATGCTCTTCTCCTCTACTCTTTGCTTGTTGTTCATGTAAAATTGAATGTGTAAAAACTGCATGTAACTCTCCATGCAAATTTCCTATTTTCCAAAGATAATTGACTTCTCACTTTTCCCTATGTTGATTGTAATTCAATGCCATGCTCTCCAATAACTATGGGATGTTACTCTCACACCCACCCTCTTACATGAGTTCAATGATTGGGCTCTTGTACACTCAAAGAAAGATTAGAAGTTATCCCCAGTGATAATAAAATTCAGGAAAATGGGTTGAATTAATACTCATAATTAATTCCCCCCTTGGACCCCTCTTAGACACTCTCTTCTCTTGTGGAAAACTCAGTCCCCATCTTTGTCCATATCCCCCAACAGTTAGCATCACATTTTATTTATTTAAAAATAGAANTTACTCTCACACCCACCCTCTTACATGAGTTCAATGATTGGGCTCTTGTACACTCAAAGAAAGATTAGAATTTATCCCCAGTGATAATAAAATTCAGGAAAATGGGTTGAATTAATACCCATAATTAATTCCCCCCTTGGACCCCTCTTAGACACTCTCTTCTCTTGTGGAAAACTCATCCCCCATCTTTGTCCATATCCCCCAACAGTTAGCATCACATTTTATTTATTTAAAAATAGAAAAATACATTTGTTTATTACATCGCTTGGCCATAACCACATTCATATATATATATATATATATATATATAGTGGGGATGTTACATTCCACCTCCCCTATAATTGTGCATCGTCATCAGTGCATGGTACCATGTCGAATACATATATAAATTTACATCATATTACAATATTCGGAAAAGAAAAGAAAATTCTGCAATTTTTACCCTCCAATAGCAGTCCCAACCAAAATCCCATATTTCTCTCAACTTGTTGACCCAAGGAATGCACCCCCTTCACTACTCTTAGTCCATCAGGTTGCACCATTCTTTTATCAGGGCTATCAACACAAGTGACCAGAATTATGAGATGTGTTTCTGGAACTCTAGCTACCCAAAAATGGAGTCTTGCAATTTCACTTTATGTTTCCTTCAAAATTGACAAAAATGTATGGGTATTCCTCCCATATAATTCCTTCGTGCTCCCATGTTACATATTTAGGACTGTAGTAGGTCCATTGAACCTTTACCATCTCGATGGCTTTGTTCTTGAGCACCTTGAATTTTCCGTCCAGGATGTGTATTAGTTCCACCCATAAATCCCCTTCGTTTCCACCTGGATCACAGTCCAATCAATTATGTGATTAGAGTCAGGAACATATTTCTTTAATAATGATACATGAAATACATTATGCATTCTCATGGATGCAAGCAATGATAGCATGTATGCAACTGGCCGTATATTCTCTAAGATTTCGAAAGGCCCACAATATCTTGTTGCCAACTTTGGGCAACAACCCAATCTTAGAAAACTTCTTTTCACTTTCACTTTTAGAAAATCAAGTTCGCCCTCTTAAAAATCTCTAAAAATTATGTTCTTGTATGCATCACTTTTTTGCATGTCCTGGGAAATCTTTAATTTTTCCTAATGTTTGTCATCTACTCTTCCATTTCTCTCAACAAATCTGGCCCAATGACATCTTTATATGTTGGGTTATCCCAACTCACTGATGTGTTACACTTCCTACCATACAATACTTCAAATGGGCTCATTTTTAATGAGGCTTGATACCCATTATTGCAAGCAAACTCTACTAAGTGGATATAGTCTTCCCACTCTGATGGTTGCTCCATCACATACATTTTGGGCATGTCTTCAATTATTCTATTAGTCCTCTTTGTTTTCCCATCTGAATCTAAGTGATACGTCATACTGAGATTTATATTTTTCCCAAATCCTTTTGACAACCCTTTCCAAAAATTTGATGTGAATTTTGGATCTTTATCTAAAACAATTTCCTTAGGCACCCCATGTATCCTGACAACCTCTTTCATGTAGAATTTTTCAATATTTGTTTCCTTGTGTGTTGTCTTCACATGAATAAAATGTGTTTCCTTAGTTAATTTATCTACCACCACCATGATGGAATCATGCTGCTTCACTGTTCTGGGCATATTTGTAATATAATCAATTGTAACCACTTCCCATTTCCACTCAGGAATGGGCAATGGATATAGCATACCCATTGGATGTCTATGCTTTATTTTCACCTTTTGGCATTCTATACACCTAACAATATAATTATCCACTTCTTTTTTCACTCCCGGACAAAATTATTGGTTTCTTACAGCTACAATTGTCTTATGATATCCCGGGTTCCCAACGTATGGCACATTGCGCATTTCCCTTAGCACTATATTTTTCATCTCACTGGAATTTGGCACATATCTTTTTCCTCTATACATGCGTATTCCATCCTCTTCCAGCTCATAATAATAATTAATTTTAGGCTATAAATTGCCTTGTTGTAATGTCTCTTTTATTTTTAGGTATTGCTAGTCTAAATTTGTGGCCTCTAAATTATGTCTCTTAAATCTATGTTGAACATGTTAATGGCTGAAATATGCATTTCATGAGCTCTTCTATTGAGTGCATTAGCCACCTTATTTTCTTTGCATTTGATATGCTTACTTTCAAAGTCATATTCACTCAGAAATTTCAGCCATATAGTTTGTCTGAAATTTAATGTTGGTTGTCCAAATAAATGCTTTAGACTACAATGGTTTGTTCTTAACTCAAATATTTGAACCATAATATAATGTATCCACATTTTTAATGCATGTACAATGGTTGTTATTTCCATGTCATGAGTAGAATAATTCTTCTCATGCTCCTTTAATTTTTGAGACTCATAGCATACCACGTGCTCTTTTTTACTAAGGACTCCAATGAGCCTATCCTTGCATGCATCCGTGCACACTACAAAATATTCATCTGGATCTGCAATTTTTAAAATGGGTGCCCTTGTCAATATGTATTTCAGTTGTTGAAATCTTTATTCACACTTGGAAGTCCATTCAAATTTCACTCTCTTCTTTTGCAAAGAAGTGATTAGGCTTGCAATATTTGAAAACCCTTTTATGAATCTTTGGTAATAATTGGCAAGACACATAAATGATCTAACCTTTGTCACATTTATTGGCATTGAACATTCTCTAATGGCCTATATCTTCTTGGGATCAACTGTTATCCCATTTGCTGAAATAATATGCCCCAGGTAGTGAATCTTCTTTTGATAAAAGATGCACTTACTTAGCTTGGCATACAACTTTTGCTCTCTCAAAACATGCAGAACCATTCTCAAATGTTGCTCATTCTCCTCTTTTTTCTTTGAGTATATGATAATATCATCCAAGAAAACAATTACAAACTTGTACAGGTACTCCCTGAACAATTCGTTCATCAGACACATAAAAATAGTCAAGGTATTTGATAGTGCAAAAGGCACTACCATGAATTCATAATGCCCGTACCTTGTTATGAACATTGTCTTGTTGATATCTTCTTCCCTTATCATCACTTTATGATAACTTGATCTCAATTCAATCTTGGAAACGATCATTGCACCTTTAAGCTAATCAAATAAATCATCAATCCTTGGAAAATGATATTTTTTCTTTATAGCAACCTTATTCAACTGTCTAAAATCAATACACACCCTTAAGGTTCCATCTTTCTTCTTCATAAGAAGAAAAAGAGATCCCTAAGGTGACACACTTGGGCATATATACCCCTTCTTCAAAATTTCTTCAATTTGCATTTGTAACTCTTTCAATTCTGGTGTGCCCATTCTGTAGGGTGTCTTGGACACTAGGGCAGCTCCTAGAACCAAATAAATAGAGAAGTAAATGTCCCTCTTTGGTGGAAATCCTGGGATTCCCCCAAAATAATCTTCAAAATTTTTCAAGACTGGATGGTCTTCAATACTTGTCACTTTATCTCTAGTTGCCTCTTCTATATGGGCTAAGAAAATTTGTCATCCTTTCCTGAAACTCTTTTTCAACTACATGGATGAAATTTCTCTAACAACTACAGCTCTTGGAATTCCTTGAATATTGCTTTGTTTCCCTCCCTCATCAAGACAATTTATTGTCTTGTTGTAATAATCTAGGAAAACACAGTGTTTTTTCAACCAGTCCATGCCAATTAGGAAGTCATACGAACCCAATGCTATGATGTTCACATCTATTTTTGTTCTAAGTCCATTCATGTCTAGTGGGAAATATTTAACCAACTCATTGATCTTTCTCTTAGCCCCTGTAGCTAACTGAACCAACCAAGATTTCTTATGCTTACTCCTTTGCAAGTGAAATATCTCAACAATGTTAGAGTTTATGTAACTATGGCTAGCTCCAAAATCAATTAAAATTGTTATGGGTTGGTTATTATTCTTACCTTCCACTTCAATCATGTGGGACTAATACTCTACTTGTTTGTTTTCCAAGGCTGCATGAATCCTTGTCATGTTTCCTCCCATATATTCAACTATTTCAACCTCCTAAATGTTTTCAACCATCCTCATTCTTTCATCTTTGTGAGGGAAGTTCTTATACAAGTGATTTCCCTCACATCCCTGACATTGTACAAGTTGTTTCCTTATCCTTTTCCCAAATGAATCTATTGTCTTGTACTCATTCTGGGTTGGTCCTTGCTTATTTACTTGTGAGTGATTTTTGAAAAGGGGTGGCTTAAAATCTTTTTCCTTTCATCTTGTCATTCCAAGATTTTTAGAAGACTGACCTCCCTTGGTTATGCTCATAGAGATTATTTTCCCTTCTTATAGTCTCCTCCAAAGTATTGTGGTTATCATAGTGTATCTAGTCACTGTAGAAAGAGGATAACCCACTCAAAAATATTTGGATTTTGACTTTCTCATCCTTGATGAAGCCAACATACTTCAAAAACTCAAAGAACATATTCTCATATTCATCCATTGTCATGCTTCCTAACTTGAGTTGAAATAACTCTCTCATATTCCTCTCATAGTAATTCTCAGATAAATATTTCTCTTGGAAATATCCTTTGAACTACCTCCATTATACCTTCCTCTCATCAAGGTGTTTTGCTTGCTTAAGCTGGTCCCACCACATTGATTCCTTTCCTTGCAAATGGTAGGTTGCAATTATTGTTTCTACCTTGGAGGGATAATCATACAACCGGAAATATTTCTTCATTTCCAACATCCATGCCTCAACCTCTTCTCCGTTCCTATGCTCACCATTAAAAGTTGGTGGCTTGATTTTCCTGAGCTCACCTTGAAATATGTTTGTCTCAGACCTTCTCCTCTTCCTCCTAACATGAGACACACTTGGACTACTCCCTGGCCTTGAACTTTCACGAGTTCTCCTAGTGGATTGCCTCAGGGAATGATGGCTCCTTCTCAGGCTCCTTGACTTCCTGTCATTCTCGTGCTCATCTCTTCTTTTATGGGATCTAGATGTTGTCAGTTGTCTAGCACTATCTTCTTGCTTTGTGACAGAGTCTTTATTGGGTTACCTCTATAGCATGTTCAAGATCTATAGTATCTCTTCTTAATCTTTCATAATATTTTCATTATCATCCCTATAGCTTTGTACTTCTCTTTGTAGGATTCTCATAGTTATAGGCTCTTTCCTGCCTCTTCTTCCATTAGACTTTGTCTCAACATTTCCCATGCTGACATGCAGACCTATGATCTCTTCCTCATGGTTGTAGGACCCTTGGGCATCCTCCATGACTGAAGTTCTCATAAAGAATTAAAAAATGTCTTCTTGTACCTCTAAATTCTGCAATAAAATGTGTATGCAAACAATTTTTTGTTAGACAAAAATATATACACAGTTCTGGAAAAGAATGCATAATTGTTTCTGCTCTTTAATGCCACCAATCATCTTCTTTTGTATTGATTGTAACTTATACTGCTCGTATCAATTTTTTGGGTTGATGTGTGGATCTCCCTCTCCAATATATTTCCAACGACTACTTTGTTGCTTAATTCTGAGCTCTAAACAGAAAATTATAGTCATTTGAATATTGTTAATTCACCCCTTTTGCACACTTTTCATTCTTGTGCAATTAATCTCAGACACCAACTTTTGTCACTTGTAGAAGTAAATATGTCAAGAACTAGGGAGATTTTTTTATAATACATAGATAATAATGATGACAAGGAATTCATAACAACTCTCAGATTTTCAATTTGATGCTCCAGTCAAAAACTGTGACAATCTAGAAATGACAACTTTGTTCTTTTCACCCATTTTTCCAGACTTACAATTTTCAACCAAACCGGGTATCTCCCAAACTGCGCACTTCTGGAAAAACTTCACTAAACCAAATTTTCCTGGATTGATGATTATACAAAATCTCTAGTAAATAATGTTTTCCATATTTTCCATCCAATGACCCTTTTCCTCCTCTGAAAATCCCCAAAAAGTGGTTTGTAATAGTGGATTTTGCCCTATTTAAGCACCTCCATGCCAAAATCCTTAGAATCCAAAAAATCCCTTCACACAGTATTTTCATGTCTACTTTCTTGACAATTTGTACAAGTTTCAACAGTAATTGTGCTCATGCCATTGATTTTGACCTCAATCTTCAAAAACATGTAAATTGCATTTTCTGGAAAATTAGAGGATAATTGGCCAGTGACCCTCTTTAGAACTTTTGTAGCCCTCCTTTCTATGGAAAAAATCTATAAGTTTTATCTCATTTTCACTTAATCTGCTCCAGTTATTTTCAAAATATGTTTTTGGCTCTAGACTTAGTTTTTATTTTTAGACTATAGGACAATTTTGCCTATGTGGAATCCTTCTTCTCTTCTTCACTTTCGAAGCCCGCATGCACATCAATTCTGTATTATGCACCAATTTTCATCACACACTATATCCACAATGCACAACACCAATATTTAGCGCACACCCTATGCACTAATATTCAGTGTGCATTACTTCTATATCGTGCACCAATATTTAATGCGCATAAATTTTCATGTCGCACACCAATATCCAGTGTGCACAACTTTTTATACCCACACACCAATATCTAGTGCATGCAACTTTTTATGTTGCAGATCAATATCTAGTGCACACAACTTTTATGTCAGGCACCAATATCCAGTGCGCAACTTTTATCCTGCGTGCCCATATCCAGTGTGTGCAATTTTTATCATGCGCACCAATATCCAGTTCGGACAAATTTTGATATTGTGCACCAATATCCAATGTTCGCCACTTTTTATCCCGCCCACTAATATCCAGTGCGCACAACATTTTATCTTGCACACCAATATCCAGTGCACACAACTTTTTATACCGTGCACCAGTATCTAGTGCGCGCCACTTTTTATCTCGCGCACCAATATCCAGTGCACACCACTTTTTATCTCACACACCAATATCTGGTGCACACAACTTTTTATGCCACACACCAATATCCAATGCACACAACTTTTTATGCCACACACCAATATCTAGTGCGTGCAACTTTTTATCCAGTGCGCACAACTTTTTATCCCACACACCAATATTCTCCGTGTATCACAATTTTTGCACCACGCAATGCCAAAATTCAGTGCACACACGATGCACACCAATACTTAACGCATGTAAGTCCTTTCTTTGCTTAGTTGATTTTCTTTGTTTTCATCTCGCGACCATTGTGACCATCATGAAAATTCCCAACTCGCATGTCTAAGACAAATTTGTTCCCTTGGAAGTCGAAATGACTCCTATCTAACAACCATTTTAAGTGCAATTCCAACTTGAATTCGCTTAGAAATTAGGGAAATTCATTCAGATTTTACCATTATCCCCAAATTCAACAGAACTCAACGCTAAGATGACAAATTTACCAACTTCATGTTGATCCGAGGCCGATACAAGTCCAATGTTGAACCAAAAATCTATGATACCATTATGTAATGTCCCCAAATTAATCCAAACACATAAATTCGAAAATACACATAAAATACACATATTTTACTTGCGGAAAATACACATAAATTTGAATTTTTTTGCTAACTAAATTCATGTAGCTTGCCAGTGACAAATTATACACAACTTAACCATTACACACACATTTAATTAAACGCATCTACATCATTCTAAATGAACAAGACAGTTGTGTGCTCATTGAGAGAAACTGTGCATGCAACAACCTTTGTACTGCATGTGACAATTGTTCATAGCACAGACAACAACCTTTGTATTGCATGCGACAATTATTCCCAGCATGCACGAAGATTCAAGCATCATGACAGAATCTATTGCCATTACTACTAAAATCGATTAACAAATACATTGAAACCTCAAATTATGAACAACATGAAAATCAAGATAAATAAATTGTCCATACTAGTTAAAAACGTAAATGTAGCTAATAATTTCACCACAACAACATATAATTCATTCTTATGCACAGAGTAAAACACACAACAGTTAAACTCATAAATTAACACGGGAAAATAGATAAACACTTAACTTTTTAAAATATTTTTGCAAGCAACTACTTGGGAAGGACGTTCCACCCAACCATAGACATGTTGTTCCAAATATCAATATCAAGTCACCCTCAAGTTGGGACTAGGAATCGATAAGAGAAGGGTGCCTCTCATAGGCCACTCACAGCTCAATATCCCACAATTGACTGGTATTCTCCTACAACTATCCCAAATTTCTTCCAAATCTCTTCCTCTTGACCTGCCCAACCCAAGGAATGTACCCCTTCACTTCTCTCAGTCCATCGGGTGTCCCATTCGTTTATCAAGGTCTCTTTGGCATAGCTAATTATGAATCTCTCTACTGGGAACTCAAGGAAAACTACCAACAACATTTGTTGTCACTACCAAGAAAACTACCAACAACACTTGTTGTTACAGTGCAACTCACACAAGAGTTCACTCTTCAGGCTTGAAAACCTGACTCTTCAATCTTTAGCTCCAAAACACTCCAAAATAGTCCAACATGCTCCAGAATTCACCCAACCTTCTTGTTCTATCTCTAGTTCTCTTCTCCTCTGCTCTCTACTTGTTGTTCATGTAAAATTGAATGTGTAAAAACTGTCTGTAACTACCCATACGACTTTCCTCTATTTTCCAAAGATAAATGACTTCTCAATCTGCCCAATGTTGATTGTACTTCAGCCCCATGTTCCCCAATAACTATGGGATGTGACTCTCACACCCACCCTCTTACATGAGTTTAATGATTGGGCTCTCCTACACTCAAACAAAAATTAGAAGTTATCCCAAATGATAATAAAATTAAGCAAAATGAGTTGAATTAATACCCATAATTAACTTCCCCCTTGGACCCCTCTTAGACACTCTCTTCTCTTGTGGAAAACTCAACCCCCATCTCTGTCCATACCCCCTAGCAGCTAGCAGGACATTTTATTTATCTAAAAACAAAAAAATACATTCACATATTACATTTCTTGGCCATAGCCACATTCATATCTATATTATGCATAAATTAAACTGGGAATTATAGTGGGGATGTTACAATTATGGTGATGACATTCATGACAGTGAAAACGATGATGACAATGACAGCAATGACAATGATGTTGACAAAAAATTACAATGATAATGATGTCGATGACGATGATGAGGATAAGGAGGATGACAATATTGATTATGATGATTATGATCATGATCATGACAATAACAATGAAGGTGATGATGACAATGACAATGATGATGACAATGAAAATGACGATGATGATGATGATGATAACGATGACGACAATGATGATGATGATGACTATGCAGAGGAGGAGGATGCCAATGTTGATTATGGTGATACCAAATGTAAGTTTTAAACCTATGAAGTAAAGCAATGCATACAAATTCTTAAGTAAAACATAAATTAATCAATGGCTCATACACACAGTACACAAAGATTTTTGTTGGAAACCCTTAACCGAAAGAAAACCATCCTTCCTTAGTGCCACACCTTTCAACTCTTCATTTTGTTAATTTCACCATTCACAATACAATATTATACAATATTTAAGGTATTTTGTAGCTACCAAAACCCTAATCCCTTAATCTGGGATTAATTTATAAAACCACTAAAAATAACAAAATCAACTAAAATAGCAAAAAACGCCCAAAACAAATTTTGGGGCACTGCCCCGAACGTTGCACGTAATCGGGTGGAGGGGACCTATCCCCCCTAGGACCCCCCCAAGGAAATCACCCAACACACATGACACAAAGAGTGAAGAAAGTTGGGATCGTCAGATGCAGTTGTCGAATCTTACGCGCCCACACACACATATGCAAAGAATATAACACATACCCAACATTCTCCCACTTCTTGTTTTCTTTGCATAGAGGGGTTCACAGGATTATATAGTCAACAATCCATGGCAGCAATTCCCATTGTTCCTCTACACCAGGAGAAATTATCTGTGCTCACACACTTTGTCAATGAATCTGCAACATTCTTCAAAGTATCAACCTTTTCCAGTAACACTTTCTTTTCTTCAACCATGTCTCTCACAAAGTGATATTGAACATCAATATTCTTTGTTTTTGAATGATAAGTAGGGTTATTTACCATGAATATTGCACTCTGACTGTCACAAGGTAATCTCACTGCTTATTGTACCAACCCAATACCTGAACACATTCTATGTAACCATACTACTTCCTTACTTGCACGAGTGGTTGCCATGCATTCAACTTCTATAGTTGAGAGTGCCACTACATCCTGTCTTTTTCTCATCCAACTGATTGCTCCTCCAAATAGATTAAACACATACCCACTTGTAGATATTTTTTGATCCAGATCTCCAACTCAGTATGCATCAACAAACCCATGCATGTCCAACATTTTTCCTAATCCTTGTCTTCATTGGTAGCACAATCCATAATTGGTAGTGCCACGCAAATACCTGAAGACCCTCTTTACTACTTTCCAATGCTCCTTCCCTGGTTTTGACATATACCTACTCAAAACTCCTACTGCATCTGCAATGTCTGGTCTAGTACAAATCATTGCATACATCAAACTACCAACTGCACTGGCATACGAAACATGGGACATGGCCTCTTCTTCTTCTTGTGTCTTGGGACACTGATCTACAAATAAATTTACACCTATAGGAATATGAACCTTGACCGGTTTACTTCCATGCATATTAAACCTCTGCAATATCGTCTCAACATATTTTCTCTTATTCAACTAGAGTTTCATGTTTTCACGATCTCTTTTAATGTCCATTCCCAAAATGAAGTTTGCAGCACCAAGATCCTTCATGTCAAATTTGGAGGATAGTTGTGATTTCACCTCCTTGATAACATCCATGTTATTTCCTACCAGCAACATGTCATAAACATACAACACTACATAAATGAAGTGATTACCAACCTTCTTGGAATATACACAGTGATCAACCCTACTTCTCACAAATTCCAATCCAAGGATGTATGTGTTAAACTTTTGGTACCACATCCTAGGTGATTACTTCAGATCATATAGTGACTTCTTTAGCTTACAGAATGGCTCTTTCTTTTCCTTCACTACAAATCCTTTTGGTTGCTTCATCTAGATTTCTTCTTCCAGATCCCCATGTAGGATTTTTGTCTTCACATCCATCTGTTCCACTTCAAGATCAAAAGAAACAATGATAGATAAAATAAATCTAATAGAGTTTAACTTTGGAACATGAGAAAAAATCTCACCAAAGTCAATTCCCTCTACCTAGGAATAATCTTTTGCTACTAAACAAGCTTTGTATTTCTCCACTTTTCCTTCTGCATTAAACTTCTTCTTAAACAACCATTTGCTACCAACAAATTTTCTTCTAGTTGAAAACTCAACTAGATCCCATGCCTCATTTTTATCCAAGGCATCCATTTCTTCAACTATGGCCATCTTCCAGAGTTTACTATCCTCTAAATTCACTACTTCCTTGACAGTTCTAGGATCATCATCGGTAATAGATAAATAAAAATTAGAATGAAAATCAGGTGGACTATACCTTTATGGTTGCCTTCTTTCCCTCACTGATCTCCTCAATATCGGGGTATGAGGTTCTCTTTCTTTTGCTTCATCTTCTTTAGTTGATTCATATTTTTCATCATCCAACTCAAACTCTATTTTCTCAATTTCTTCTTGCATTGGTAGGAATTCTTGTTTGGGAACATCTTTCACCTCTCTAAAAACAACATCCTCATTGTAAATAGTCTTATTAGTTTATGGGTTCTAAAGATTTTAACCTTTCACACCATATTTATAACCAATAAAGATACACTTTTCAACTTTATTATCCATCTTACTCTTATTTTCCTTTGGAACATGTACATAAGCATCACAACCAAACACTTTGAGATATTCAAGAGAGGTTTTATTACCATTCCATACCTCATGTGGAGTTTTATCATCCATCACTGATGAGGGTGATCGATTGACCAAGTAACATGTTGTACCCACTACCTCTACCCAGAATTCATGTCCTAACTCGGAACCACTAAGCATGCTCCTTATTTTTTCCATCAGTGTCATGTTCATCCTTTTTGCGACCTTATTCTACCGATGTGTGTATGGAGTAGTCTTATGCCTTGATATACCACACTTCTTATAGAATTCTTCGAATTCATTTTTGCAGAATTCTCCACCATTATCTGTCCTTAATACCTTTATTTTCTTCTCTGTCTGATTTTCTACTAGAGCCTTAAACTCTTTAAATTTAACAAATACCTCATATTTCTTTCTAAGAAAATAAATCCATCTGTTCCTTGAGAAATCATCTATGAATGAAACATAATACATAGATTTACCTAGTGATGAAACAGACATAGGTCCAAACACATCACTGTGTATCAACTCTAAGATCCCCTTTGCTCTTGTAGCACCAGATGGGAATCTTACTTGATTATCTTTACCATATATGCAATGTTCACAGAAATCAAAATCCAGAGTGCAATTAGACATACCTTCAACCATACCTTTATTGTGTAGTGTTAGAAATCCCTTTTCTCCAATATGCCTCAGTCTTTGATGCCACAACATGGTCTTCTTTCGAGGGACAGTATTGGTCTTGTCTTCTTTATTTCTCTGCCCATGGACAACAAAATTGTTACACCCATTAGTATAATTTATTCCCAATAACTTGTACAAAGTTCCACACCGAAATCCCCTCATCAACTTTATTGCTCCTCGTACCATCTTGCAAGTGCCCTTTTCCAATACAATATCCACACCTACATCATCCAACTTGCTTATAGATATTAGACTCCTAGCTAGTTTTGGAATGTGAATAACCTCCAGGAGAGTTCTAATTCTTCCATATTTTAGCAACAACTTAACCCTTCCATGTCTCGTGATTTTGGTTGTTGATTCATCTTCTAGGAATACATCACCACCATCGTATTTTTCATATTCACAAAACCACTCCCTATGAGGAGTCATATGATATGACGCACTTGAGTTGATCAACCATACACCATGGTCTGCATGTGTACTTGTATATACTAGGTAAACATCACCTCCTTCTTTAGTGGAGGTTTTCGCCTCTGTGGAAGAGGCATTGTCAGATCCATTTGGTTTCTCAACCTTCTTAGACTTGAAATCTTTCTTATAATGCCCTGCTTTACCACACTTCCAGCATTTCCTCAAATATTTTTCTGTATACTTAGATCTACCTGTAGATTTATATCTCCCCCCCCCCCCACCGAAGACTTACCAGGATTCTTGTCTTGGGTATGACCTCTTACAAATAAAGCATATGTGCTCTGACCATCCATGCTTTTTCATTGAACGGTACTACCAATTGCTACAACCATATTATCCCAAGAGTCTGGAAAAGAACATAACAAAGTAATAAACTTATCTTCTTCTTCAATCATAATATTAACAAAGACAAGTTGACTTGCCAGAGTATCGAAGGCATTTAGATGTTCTGTCATAGAATCTCCATATTCCATCCTAAGATGATACAACGTCTTTCAAAGAAACAACGTCTTTCAAAGAAACAACTTCTTTACTAGGGACTTTGATTGATAGAAATTCCCTAACTTATCCCATAGTTTCTTGGTTGTAGATTCTCCCGAGACATTCAACAACATCGAATTTTCTAGGCAAATTCGAATACTACTCCTTGCTCTTCTATCCACCTTCTCCCAATCTTCCTTCGGCATACCAGTAGGTTGTGTACTAGTAGTTTGTGTACTAGTAGTTTGTGTACTAGTAGTTTGTGTACCAGTAGACTGTGTACCAATAGGTTGTGTACCAGAATCCACAACGATCCATTGTTCTTTGTCTACAAGAAGGTCCTCCATATTGATCTTCCATAGCTCAAAAATTTTACCGTTGAACTTATCTATCTCGATTCTAGAAGATCTCGCCATTTCTCTTTCTACACTCGAATCACCACTGCAAAATCTCCCACTGAACCCAGGTTTACCATAGACCCAAGATAAACTTGATCTATCAAGACTGAGCCAAACCCTCAGTAACAAAGGCGTCCCCCTGAAGCCAAAAATGAGCTCTGATACCGCATTTAAGTTTTAAACTTGTGAAGTAAAGTAATGCATACAGATTCTTAAGCAAAATAGAAATTAATCAATGGCTCATACACACATTACACATAGATTTATGCTGGAAACCCTTAACTGAGAGAAAACCAACCTTCCTTGGTCTTGCACCTTTCAACTCATCATTGTATTAATTTCACCATTCACAATACAATATATACAATATTTTAGGTATTTCGTAGCTACCAAAACCCTAATCCCTTAATCTGGGATTAATTTAGAAAACCGCTAAAAATAACAAAATCCTCTAAAATAGCAAAAGCCACCCAAAACAATTTTGGGGCGTTGCCCCGAACGCTGCGTGTAACCAGGGAGGGAAAAACCTGGCCCTCTTTGGGACCCCCCAGGAAAGCGCCCGACGCACACAACACAAAGAGCGAAGGAAGTTGGGATCGTCAGACGTAGTTGTCGAATGTCGAATCTGATGTGCCCACACACACACACATGCAAAGAATATAACACATACCCAATAAATGGAAATGACGATGATGATGCCAATGATGATGATGATGACAATGACAATGACGATGATGATGCCAATGATGATGATGATGACAATGACAATGACGATGATGATGATGATGATGATGGTGATGATGACGACAATGATGATGATGATGTTGAGGAGGAGGAGGATGACAATGTTGATTATGGTGATGACAATAATGACGAAGATGATGACGACAATGACAATGATGTTGATGATGATGATGATGAGGAGGAGGAGGAGGATGACAATGTTTATTATGATGATGACAATGATGAAGACAAGATGATAAACCCATATAAGTAAATACTTTAAAGAGAATAAATCATATAAAAGATATATGATGAACGCAATAGTTGGAATGATCGCCCAACCAATTTGGAACTTGAGAGGATCTAATGTACATGACAAGAAAACGACAGATTCGAAGTATCGAAGCCATCATGGGTCAAGAGAATCCATCACCTGGGCACACTTTGAGGATATTCCTGAGGGGAGGACCCTTTGAAAACAGTTGTAGGGATAATAATTGTTGAGTGGTAACTAGATTTGGAGATGGGGTAGAGGCACCATGGAGATTGTCAGATGTTGTCAAGGATGACTACAACTTGGAGTGGGGGAGGATGTAAAGTCTCCCATCTCCCATGAAACACATTGAGCACTCACACTCCTTGGGAAGACTTGAGGATGAGTCTGGAAAGAGAACACAAGGGGCATGTGATCGGTTGGATGAACAAATACATGTGGGTGTGGGTAGGAGCACCTTGGATACACGATGGTGACGTGAGGCATAAAGGGGGCACACACCTTACTTGCCTTGCAAACAGTTGATGGAGACTTGGGTTGCGTTTAGTCAAGGCTAGGGATACTTGGGTGCTTTCCCAAGGAGTGGACCCTCCTACCCTTGGTAGCATGGGCGCATTGGAGAGGTTGGATGACCCCATCGACACACCCATGAAGAGTCATGTCAATCGAAATAAGGAATAGCATAAGACAAGGGGCGTGCTCCCAAGGATGGGGTGTGTCGTTCCAAGATATTCGGCAATTGATGGGTGCACATGTTCATTTGGGCGCACTAGGTCTGTGAAGGGGCACATTGGTTTGTTTGGATGCGATGGTTGGAGAAGGGACGTGGAACACCCAAATGACGTGAATATTTACAAAGGTGACATTTGGAGTCCATATAAGAGCACAAGGGAACACAACCAAGGAAGGAAAATGAGAAAGAAGGCATAGAGAACAAGTTAAGCGACTGAGGAAAATTTCTGAGGCAAGGAAAAACTGAGGCATAGTTGTGAATATGGAATACAAGTAGCCAAGGGTGGACACACAAGGAGAGTTTGGGGAAGTCTGAATGCATGTCTGTGGGAGGCATGCTATGAGGCAGAACCAAAGTCTTTTTTAACTTGGTAAAGTCTGCGATAGAGAAGGGACAACAAGTATGTGGTAGGGAGCATGTCTGGGGCACACCACAAAGGTTGTGAAGGTGGTTATGACAGAGAATATTGGTGTGACGAAACTATGTATGAGTGTCTTGGTGAGTTGAGGCGAGTCGTGTGACTCTGCCCAAGTTGTAAATCGAGCCAATAGTGCTCATATTGTAATTGTAGCCTGAGTGGGCCTAATGGTTAAGAACATATGATTTTTCCTAAGAGGTCATAAGTTCAAATCCATAGGGTGGTAGGGTATGTATACCTCTGTATACTTTACTAGTCAAATCGTTGGGTGGAGGGGGTCCCTTGTCCCACAAACAAGGGGGTCTCATACACCAATTTGGTGTCTGGCTTGGCCACGACCTTAAAATAAGATTATTGTTATTATTATTATTATAAGACTTAGTTGGGTGTTAGGTACGTCTTGTGCCACCAACACTATTTTTGTGTGTCGGTTTCATAATTGGACTTTTTTCCCCTCTCAATTTCTTTATTCAAATAATTGGATAAGATAGTTGCCCAATCAAAAATTGATCCGATGGTAATAACAATGTGGACTATAGGAATCCATTCATATTTGAAATGAATACAGTTAGTCTCTGCATATAGTCTACACATTAGTAACATGTCATAAATGTATGGATCCCTTAGATTGATCATTGTGTAGATGCCATCATCTTCCCCAAAAAATCTTTTATTCACCCACCAGCTTGCTAGAATATTTTCGATGTCATTGTCTTGATGAAAATTTTCAGCGAAGCCAATTATCATGCACTTCTTAGGTCAATGAAGTCTATAATATTTTTAAATTTCTTCTATAGCAGGAAAACCCCCCTATGGACTACACTAAGGTTCAACGTGCAGGCAAAGATAACCGTCTGAAGTATCCTACTTTTAACAACCACCCCGACAATACCCCACATTCATGCATAAAATACAAAGTATAAGGATCTGGTAACTCTACCTTAAACTCTGTGTCCGGTGTCGATCATTTTGTGTTCGGTGGTTCCTTGACTGCAAATCTCCTCCCAAGGCTGACCTGCATTCACCAAAAGACAAAAAAGAAACTACGAACATGCATCTTATAAATGAATTAGTGGGTTAGGTGTCATAATGAAATGTAAATCAAACATAAAGATTGAACACATCATATGGAGGACGAAAAAAGTACATATTTATATTAATCTCACAAAGTCACTTACAAATGAGATCGGTGACTGCTCCTCGAACCTGGTCTGGGATTCTCTTCACCAAGCTCCAACTTCTTCCACGTATCCTTCTCCTCTCACTCTTCTCTCTAGAGAATGAGCATAGGCTTATGAATGAGGAAAAAGGAAAGAATAGGGAATTCTGGCTCAAAACTCACAATGTGGCTGCAAATTCTTGGGGCAAGGGGGGAAACTGAAATGGGCAAAGTTTCACTGTTATTATGTTTCTCCTTTGAATGAGACCCCAACACCTCCTTTTATATGACAAAAGGATGGTTATTCAGTTGGGTGACGGGCTATAGGCGGTGGGACAGTTGGAAAACTACCCAATATCCCGTAATCTCAACGAATTCCTTGCAACTTTTTAATTTTTGTAACTTTTGTGAGCATACGCGGGTTGTAATGGTTTAGCTAGAATACGTACGTGGACATTAATGGTGCAACTAGCATACATACGCAGGCAATAGTGGTGCAAGGTGCATACATCTTCAAAAATAGTGTTTTTAAGAAGAGTTGCTCAATGATGGCTTGGCAAAAATAGCAAGTAAGATGGCCTGATGCCAAGTATGCATGTATGGTGTAGTTTAGGGTTATAACAGATGCCCCCTAATGTGTGAGGTCAGAAGAGCATCTGATGGAAAAAATACATTACAAATCTTCACCAACGTACGAAGCGAGTGAGCCTGGGACAATAGTTTAGGAGGTGCCATCTGCAAAAATAATATTTTTTTCACCGAGGCGGGCATACCCATGCTCAGGATGAAATAAATCATGGATGCCATTCAAATAAATTGCATATCCATGTCATATAACTATCTAAAGTGTAGTCGTGAGCAATACACAGTGGATGTACATCTCAAAATCAAAGATATACATGCATAGTATCCATCTTCAAGAAGCCAATGATGCCTGATGGTTGGAGATGAGGCCTCCAGAGCTCGAGAAACAACTTCAAGATCTTCAAAACTCAGGTAGGAGTGTAATGTAAGTGTATGAATTCACTACCCAGAGATCTTCGATGGCTCGTCATAAACAGACATAGGGATTTCGATGATCAGGCAAAGAACTTCATTGATTTCGAACAAGGACTTGATTGGACTTTCTAGATGACCGAGCAAGAGGGGAAGAGACAAACTGCAGAAGGTCCGACTCAAGTTGTGTAAAACTTCCCTTGGACAATAGCACAACTGATTATCAGACTCAGGTAGCATGATATTGACATAAGTTCATGATGCAGGAGGCAACACAAAATCTCCATGTGTTTGGAAGAATAACCAAATGGAGGAGGACACAGCTCTATGTTATGAGAACATCTTCCTAAGATCATATTAAATCCCAATGCTTGAAGACAAACGAAAGGATGTGTTTTTTCCAAGGGTGACTCATTGTGCTGCCATAAAAAGAAAATACTTTTCCCATCCTCTTTTTGGGGCATATTTGAGTTTTTTGTCTTTTTCAATATTTTGAGGAGCTTGAAAAATAATAAAAGAATGTTACGTTACAAAGGAGGAATGAGTGTCGCAAGCATACTAGTTCCAAGCACAAGGAACACACTAATGATCATAGCAAGGAGACATGTGCAGGAAAATGACACTCGGGAAAATTCCTCCATGGGTCAAGGTGTCAAATCGCAGAGGCAAAGTGCTACAAGGCTTGCGTATAAGGCATGCTTCAGAGATTCAGTTGAGAGAAACATGGAGCCGACATTAGGCCAAAGACGTAGAGATGCAACTTTGATTAGCAAGATACAATGAAACCCCCTTCAATGTATTTTTTATGAGCCCAGAGAAGGTAAGCTCAGTCATTTTTTTATGTTTAGAGAGTCTGAAAAAATGTAAAGGAAGACTCCACTGTGGTAACTTTTCCGAAAGTAGTCTAGTCGGTTCAAAAAAGGGATAAACTAGCATCGAAAAGATGTCTATTAAAACCATTTTAATGAGTGTGACACAAACAAGATCACTCAACAATCTTCTCAATTTTAAGGAGTCTGAAAAGAGATTAACTATGGACTCCATATGATGTGTTCTTCTGGACCATTTTAACGAGTGTGAAAGACTAAGGTTGTTGGATCATGTTGTCATTGATTCCAATGGTTTTTCATTGATGCCAATGGTTTGATTACTTGGGAGATTGTTGGATCATATGTCATTGATGTAAATGGTTTGGTTTGATTGATGTCATTGGTTGAT
>JZKD02S2405274.1:885112-895583 GCA_000966675.3 Picea glauca | reverse complement strand
CTGATATATGTTGCTGATATGTGCTCACATCTAACTGGTTATAAAGGACAACAATGGGTAATGAATAAATGTTGAATGCTAATTGATGAGTTTTTGTGCAAGAGGGGAGTTTTGGGAAAAAGAACCCCACACTCATTCACCCCCCCCTCTAAGTGTGGTAGGTGTGTCCAACAAAGGTCACTCAATGATCTTTTCAATTTTAAGGAGTCTGAAAAGAGCTTAACTATGGACTCTGTGGGGGTTCCTTTTTCGTAAATTTAGTCCGTCGGGCCTGAAAAAGGGTTAAACTTATACATGAGAATACTCTTCTAGTGAACCGAAGTTCCTAGAGCGTACCTTTGTTCATAAAATTAACCATCCGGACCGAAAAAGGGGTAAACTACCGCCGGACAGACATGCCTTCAAATTTTAGTTTGGCGAGCGTGAAGGACAATAAGAACACTTGACAATCTTTTCATATTTAGAGGGTCTGAAAAGGGCTTAAAAGAAGACCCGTTTTGTGGGAGTCCCGAGGGTGAGGTCAAGAGTGATAACATATTAGACATATGAGGCTCTATCTCATAATCAAGACAAGACTAATAAGGACTCTCAAGCCTAAAGTCATCAACGACGACATGGACACCAAAATGCAACCAGGATCTACCTAGGGAATCCATGTGGAGGTAGGCTCTACCACTAAATTACGACACTTCTAAAACAGTAGTGACGGTTCTGTGTCGCAATTCGGTGGGTTCAATCCTATGGAAAAGCGGAAGAGACAACAAGATGCAGAAAGTGGAGATGGAATCCTAACTTAAATGCAAAAAGTTGGAAAAATGACTTTTACCAAAGAATCTTTAAAGTGACCCATCTTCCAAAAAGTTCTCCAAAACCAAAGTGAAGTGTATCATAACATCCAATGAGAGACTCAAGAACCACATTGAATGATTTGCAAACTAGAAAAAACTACAAAGGGGCTCAAAAAATGACAAAAAGGGCCAAAAACGTCTATAAATAGAAGTTGGCAACTCATTATAACCATTTCAAATTGAGAATTGACAAAAAAGCCAAAAATACCCTTTTTCTATAAGAGTTGATTCTGGGAGCTTCAGAGGATGAAACAAAATTTTGCACAAACCAAGTAAGTACAAATCAACCTCTCTTGTATTTCAATACTTCCTTTGCTCATTTGTTTTAATTTTGGAGGGGGCACGCACCCTTAAAAAAGGTCGGCCCTGTGTTCATACGCGACTGTGCTCAATACAGCCCGCGTACACCCTCGAGATTATGGAAAAAATTGAGAACTCAAGAATTAACTCTCTTTTGAAATTGTCTATAACATGATGTATGTCCATTGTAGAGAGAGGGAGCATGAGGACATTGATTATTTTTTCAAGGAAGACCCTGCTGCTGTCACCACATTAAAACAATGTGGGTTGTGGAAATTTTTTCGGTGTCCACTCATGATGGCACAACCTAGGCTGTTGAATGCCTTGGTGGATTACTGGCACCCAGATGAAAAGGAATTTATGCTCGAGGGGTAGTCGTTGACTCCAACGACTGAGGATATTTACTTTCTGACTGGCCTCTCAAGGAGAGGGTAACCATTCAACCTTCGTGCTTTTCCCCCTGGGCCTCACAACATTGTTGAGTTGATTAGGCAACACTGGGAGGCCGAAACAGACAAAGTGGGTTCTCAGGTGTCGTTCCACAAAATTACCAACCTGTCACTAAAAGTGATAGTTTTACTTATTGGGCGGATCACTGAATCTGCGGCCTTACATCAGGCCTCCCATGCGCACATTCATTGTGCAGTACAGTGCTTAAATGCACAAGTGTTCAACTGGAGCACAACCATGATAGAGTGCATGAAGAGATAGCTTACAGAGTGTCGTGGGTGGAACAATGAGAACTTCAGGTTCGGGACTATTTTATGCTCTTTCTTCTTCGAGAGGGTAGCCAGTCTTAGTCCACGAGAGACAGTACGGGAGCATGTGGCCTCCTTCCCGGCAGTGTGCAGATGGTCAACGTTGTTGCCATGACAGGGGGGTGGGAGGACCATTGAGGCCTTCAATGATACTTTCTTCGACTGGTGGTCTTAGTAGATTTTGGATATAGAGGACTAGCCCTATGCCGGGATCAACTTCTCCAGGGATCCTGACATGCTCGTACCTCCCGGAGCAGAGCAAGGAGAGATAGGTACGATCGCTTTTAAAAAAAAATATATATATAGTTTCTTTTTTACATATATCATTTTTATGTGTACCAGAGTATCTGACAACTATGTATTTGTTATGTACAGATTTGGAACTAGTGTGTCCAGTAGACTTTGCGCAAAGCAGGTGGCGTCCTCGACTAGAGGCAGTATCAGGAGCGGTCGTTGGGCCAATAGCAGCAGCAGGGGGACCTCCAGCTGGAGAGGCTGAGAAAGTATTGAGACGAGTGGAGTGGAACCTGACCGCACTCACCTATATTGTGCCCATGGCTGAGATCGAGGATCTCCCGCCATCTATGCAGCCTCATGTTGTTGGGGTGCCACAGACCCAGGTCTAACTTTTTTGACGTTTGGAAAACGTTGTATTTCACTATGGCAGGGTCAACAAGCCCCGTGCTTAGCTTTAGGGTGGACCACTTATGTGTCAAGGGCACTCTTTGTATATTTTTTAGGGCATAAGCCCCACGATGTATACTGGACATGTTTTTTAGGCGCTTGTGCCCACCTATGTATTCTGAAACTTTTTTATATATAGATATATATGCGTATTTACATCTTTTAAGTCTTATGGGTTACATTTATTTACAAATGTATTTACATGTGTATGTGTGTGCTTTTTCTTACATGTGTGCAATATGCCAATCTAATACATGATTAGCTAGAGTATCTATGATTTGATTCAATCTGCTAGGAACATGGATATGTGTAATGTAATCAAAGCCTCGTTCTAAGAGATGTACCCTAAAGAATCATCGGTGTAGAGTAGGATCATAAACGCGATAAACCCCATTTAACTAGGACACAACCAGTTGTGCATCTAAATAGACCTGGAGATGAGATATACCATACAGAAAAGCGTCACGAATCAACTCTATTATTGTGTTTTATTCAGAAACATTGTTTGTGGCATCACCTAAACAGATACCTCCAGAAGATAGCAACTGGCCTTGAGGTGTGAAGATCACCGAAGCTGCGGAAGCAAGCCTCCGAGTGTGTCGACTAGCACCATCCACGAACCCAATGAACACCTCTGATTCACTTGACATCTACCATAGTGAAAAATATGATATCAAAAACTACACATCCATAAAACAAAAAGACAAAACTAAATTGTATAAGAACTATACATATATACAAGAAGTCACCCAAGGCGACCCACCTACGAGTAATACTTCTTTAGGTAGAGCCCATTTCAAGGCTCTGCTAAAGATTTCCCTTCGAAGTCAACCACACAATAAGCACCCTTATTTAATACTTCCTTCACAATGAAAGGTCCGAACCACATGGGTTTGAACTTGCCTGCCCCCAGGGGATCCTTATCTTGGTCATAGACCAGGACAAGGTCACCTTTAGAGAAAATATGAGGATCAACGGACCGATCATATTGATACTTGAATTTTTACTTTTGAGCCTTGTTGGCCAAGGCTACGTCACGATGTTTCTCATCGAGTTGCTTAAGATATAATAAGTGTTCCTCAAGCGATGAAGTGTCTGGAAATAACTGTACTGCCAACTTTAGAAATGGGATCTGGAACTCTATTGGCAAGACTTCTTCCAACCAGTAAACGAGTTGAAAAGGTGAGAAACTGGTTGCAGTCTTTACAAACGTTCGTTAGGCCCACAATGATGAGTACAACATCAAATTCCAATTTGACTTGGCCGAATTGATTGTTCGCTGCAAAATACTCTTGAGGGACTTATTCACAGATTCCACCTAACCATTCGCTTGTGGGTGGTAAGGTGACGAATGCTCTTGCCTCAACCTAAGATTTGACGTTAACTTAGACATCACTTTGTTATGAAAGTGGCTACCATGGTCAATGACAATCTCCTTCGGGATGTCAAACCTTGCTATTATCTGATTGAACAAAAAGAGAGTTGTTGTCTCGCCATCATATTTGAACGTTCGCATAGCTTCGACCCACTTTGTGAAGTATTCTACTGCTATGATGGTATAACTGTGCCCCCTGGCTAAAGTGGGGTGGCATGTAGTATAATAAATACCCCACTTAGTGAAGGGGCCAACTGTAATGAAAGGAAACATAGGAACGGGATGTGCCCTCATCTTCCGAGAGAATATCTGACATGGGATGCACTTCTTGACCGATTCAAAGGAATCCTTAATTAACTTCATCCAAAAGCAACCGGCTCATAGAATATTTTGGGTTGTTTCCAACCCAGACAAATGACCACCACATGCTCTAGTGTGGTAATTGTTAAGAACGAGTTTCTCTTCTTCATGAATGAGACACCGGCGAAGGATGAAATCTACACCTCAACGATACAAAGTGTCCTCGAGTATGAGATAGTTCTTCGTCTGATGGCGTATATGTTGATGTTCATCACAAGAAGCAGAGGCAGGGCACTTCAAAGTTTGGAGATAGACTAGTATATCTCCATACCAGGGGTCCGAGGATGAAATCATAAAAAGATCTCCTTTAATCGATGATTCTTCGAGCGTAACATTACCTGACTCGACCGGAAGTTTCGAGATAAGTTCCGCAAAGACCGGCGACTTTTCAAATTTTGCTGAAACAAAATCCAAGTCAAATTCCTGGAGGATAACTATCGATCTACTGATATTTCCACCGATGATGCATCATGTCAACACATATTGAAATGGATTCACCACGGCAATGACGATGGCCTTGCGGAATAGGAAATAATGACGGAACCACTGGACAACATGTATTGCTACCAACGCAATTTTTTCAACATGGGAGTAGTTGAGTTCTGATCCAACCATGCCTCATATTAGGTAATAAATTACATGCTCTTCAAGCAGATCGTCCTCTTAAACCAAGACCATACAGATGGTGGACTCTTCAGCAACCAAGTATAGTAAGAAACATTTATTATAATTTGGGGGTCGGAGCAGAGGGGCAGATGTGAGGGCGCATTTCAACGCTTCGAAATAGCGTTGATCAGATTCATCCCAATGGAAAGGAATGCCCTTCTTTAGTAGACGCATAAACCCTTTTGTGATCTCAGCATAGTTTGTGATAAAATGCCGAAGAAAATTGGCTTTCCACTGTAAACTCTGAAGCTAAGGGACTGTGCACAGGGGAGGCAATTGAACTATCAACTCAACCTTTACGGGATCGACCATGATCCATGTTGTTGAAACTATAAAACCTAAAAGATGACCTGACATCACGCAAAAGCTTCATTTGTTAGGATTCAAGCGAATCTGATAGTAGCGACATCGCTCAAAGATAAGTCAGAGATGTGTGGGATGATCAGCTCTCTTACGGGATCGTGGTGCTAAATAATCGAGATAAGCCTTGACTATGTGTTTGAGATCATGGAAAGAAAAAGACATGGCTCTCTGAAAAGTGGCACCATCTTTTTTTCAGGCCAAAAGGCATCTTCTAATAAGCAAATGTACCCCATGGACAGATAAAAGTTGTTTTATGCTGGTCTTCGGGCTTAATTTGTATCTGATTGTATCCCAAAAAGCCATCCATGAAAGAAAAGACCTCATAGCCTACACATTCATCGACGATCTAGTCAATGAATTGGGTGGGGAAATTATCCTTTGGACAAGCCTTATTCAAATCACCGAAGTACGTACATATGCGAATCGTTCCCTTCTTTTTGTTGACCAGAACAAGATTTGACACCCATTGAGTCAATTGAACGGGGTAGATGAAACCAGCTTTGAGTAGTTTCTCTATGTCATCCTTAATAGTTGTTGCTTTCTGAGGGTTAACCAGACGAAGCTTTTGTCGGACTTGCTTGGTGTCAGGGTAAGTCTTTATTTCATGTTCGACGATTCTTGGATCAATGCCTGGAATTTCCTCGTAAGACCAGGCAAAAACGTCACAGAATTCTTTAAATAAATCAGTATAGATTTGAATCTCCTCAGGGGAGCAGTCTACTCCGATGAAGACATTCCCCACGATGCCAGGGGTTCTGGAGATATCAATAGGTATCATTTTAGAAATGGTTTCCATATTACCTTCGACATAATCTACGTTCATAGCCAAAAGATTGATAGGACAAGACCTATCTCCAGTCATAGTCAATACAAATTCACCGGCCTCAATTCTTCCTAACTCCGAGAGAAAATAAGATCTGTGATGTAGATCATCCTAGGGTTTATCTAGACTATTCAATGCCTCTATAATCGCCTCGTCAGAGGGAAAGACCAAGTCTAAGGAATCAGTAGTGGCGAGTGAACCTTGAGCCTAGGGAGGCTTGAAAACTGGATCTAACTATTGGGTGGGAGTCAGATCGAGATCGACAGAAGCTTGCGGGACTATAGAGTATGCAACCTCTGTTGCGAACAAAGGCATGGCCATGCCATGATTCCCTGTCCCTTCCATCATGGTTGATGGGGAAGGAAGAGTCCACGGATTGTTAAAGTGAGTCGTACGGAACGACGAAACTTGAAATATTTCAGCCTTAGGCTAGTCGGGGACAACCGATATGAACTTGACATCGTTGGAATGAGGTGTGTAATCGAAAGTACCCATCAAAGGTAGACACAAAACAACCCCTATATTGACGACATTTGGCTATCGATTATCAATCATCGGGACAGTGGATGCCCCCAATGAAGGGTTAGGATGAGAGAAAGACAATTGATCAATGGACACAATCCGGCCCTCGTGTGGAAACAACAAGACCCAAAAAACTATGGCGACCACTGCATGCATAGCATATGTCAACCTCCTTCCTAACAAGAGGTTGTAGTCGAGAGGCGCATCGACCACTTCAACTTCGACACACACGGTCTTTCATCCTAGCTGCATGGCTAAAGAAGGAATGATTCCATGTGGTCTGAATGAGCGACCATCGAAAGAGGTGATAAGAGTAGGTGACGGAGACAAAATGGGTTGGGCAATGGCCTTCCAACACACCAATGGCATCGTGCATGTCGAGGTTTTCTCATCAACCACCGTGTGGAAAATGTTCCTAATAAAATATTTTGTGGTGTAAGCCACTGCTATTTGAAATGCGACATGGTATGGGAGATGAGGTTTCAAGTCGGTCGTATAAATCATGATCGTTCCCGGATTACAAGTCTCAGCGGATCCTAAGGTAGTTAATAGAGCCTTTCTATGCGAAGGGTAGCTCTGGAGGACCTCCAAAGTAGACAATACACAAAGGGTTTATGACAAATCCTCCACCACAGAGTAATTTTGGGCGGCCCTCACGTTTGGATTGTGGGAAGCTTTCTTGAACACCCCTTTCGAGATGTGTGTAATTGTTTCTCCCAACGTCTTCTTGATCTAGAGAGGAATAGATGGGTTTTTGGCTTCTTTACCCTTCTCAGAACTGTTTGGCTTTCCGTAATTGTGTGTCCTAGTCGCTATATGGGCATCACCTTTCAACATATAAACATTCGAGGTCGAGGGATTACTAGATGACAAAGGGGGTCCCTGACTACCCCCATCCGCATTCATAGAGGCTTGAGTTAAATTTTACCCATGTGGAAATGGATTCATTAACATGGCAGGTTGTTGTTGTGCCAGTAACTTTGGGCCTCCACAAGCCGAGGGCACAAGTGAGTCAGTTGGTCTTCCGTGCAAAGGTTACATGGATACTTCGACTTTCTTTTTTCTATGTTCCCCCACCATCATTATTGGTGGGTTTCTTATCCCCCTTACCCTTATTTCGTTCTTTCTTCTTTCCGTCAGCCTATTGGTTGGCCTTCAGGTTTGTCGATTGCACACTATGTACATCTAACATTTCAATAGGGGGGGCAGTCGAACCAGTGCTTTGGCTGGCCATTGTCTGTTGTATCGAAAACTGTTGCAATTGATTCGACAACTGATCAACGGGCTTTGCTTGTGTTGAACCAACGATACCATCGGCATGTGGTCCAGACTTCTTTCTGGTCCTGTCAAGAATAGACCCTGGCGCATCTAGTAAAACTTCGTAAAGTAAACCAAACTGAGAGTATATTAGCTCAAGTTGTTGAGCTCTCAATATCGCCTCTTCCTTGGAAAACACTCATGACGTTGAAACGTCCTTGTATAACTGAGGTACCAAAGACTTAGTGAACCACTCTAGTAGGAAAGTCGGTGGGACTGATACTTTAATCAAACTCTTTCGACACCGCCATTCCCGTATGTGATCTGAGATATGATCAACCTTTGTTTGCTCAAAATTGGCCAGCAATTCGGTGCCAGCATCATATCTCATAGGTAATTCAAAATGGTTTAAAAAAACCATTTCCAATTCACCAAAAGTAGAGCATATTGAGTGGTCAAGATCTATGTACCATTTCATGGCATTCCCGATAAGAGTGCGTTGAAACAGACGCAACTGGACGGAGTCATCTCTCAACGAGTTGGACGAGCACCATAAGTGAAAGGTGGTCACGTGATCATCTAGATATTCATTAGGCTTACCTTCAAACTTTGGAATGTCTTAAGGAAGCTTGGTCAACATAGGAGGCCAACGTGGATCATGACAAATTGGGTCATTCAACAATATTGACAGGTCTGGTGAATGCAACGTTGCCATAAAAGGTAGCTTGGGTTGTTGAGTATGTATAGGAGGAAAGGAGTTTGGAATTCAGCTGGCACCAGGTTGGTAGGAAAAGTTAGGTTGTTGGCCCATGTTCTGGTAAAAACTATGGCCTAAGATAGCATTCAGATACTACACTTGTTGATACATCATCCACTGACTTCCATAGTAGGACATTGAGGGATAACAAGGGATTTCTTCTGATGTTTTGTTCCCAAGGTTATGGAAAGGGTTTCCCCCTGTCGATCTGACGAGCATAGGTATTGATCCTTGCCCAGGGTTCCATTGACCATGGAATGGGTTACTCCCGATCGACATCCTTGACGAGGGAAATGATCCCTGCCATGGATTTTAGGGTCCTTGAGAAGTGTTTGACCCCTGTGTAGGAATAGTACCCTACATAGGATTTTGTGATCCAAAACCGGGGTTTCCCTCGGCCGAAACGGTATCGGACGAGAATGTGTTGTTACCAAATGCGTCAAACAAAAAGAACAGGAAAGAACCCACCAATGTGGTATTGGAAGAAGGTCCTTGACTACCGGCTCCGAACAAGTTGTAGTTCATGTTTGGCCAGGCGGGTTGTTGAGAAGCACTGTCGAGCGAGGGGGACGAAGGAGGTATGTGACCTCCGTCATAAGGGAAGGCATTGTAGGGGGTTGAGGTGCCCCCCATGGACCCTTACAGAGGATAATTTGAGCTCCCTGCCCCTAGACCCATGGTCTGTAGCGTGGAGTAGGTGAGGACCGAGTTCTTATCAAAGTTGGGCATCCTATATGAAAATGGAGGGCCTGTCGCACTCTGTGTAAACGGTGCAGTGGTCTCCACCATAGACGGAATCAAACCACTATTCGAGGTAGAGGTGGTCGAGACCATAGTGGTCTAGACCTACGAAGGTGAGTTAGGAGGCATAACGCCCCTAGTAGTGGCAATCGTAGAGGGAGTATGAGGACTCCCTAATGAAGTAGTAGCATCTGCTTCCATCATTGCTTGCAAGACTATCTGACGCTTGCGATGCGCTACCCTTGGAGGGGCAAGCTGTATCAAAAGTGGCACTAACAAGTCAGTGATCGAAGGGTTGCATGCACTAAGAGCTTCTTCTCCAAGGTCAGAAATAGTTGGTTCCTCTGGATACGAATGTTCTCCTCTCGAAGTTGGCTCGGGTACAATTTCTTATGACCCGATCACGTCAAATGACCCTTCCTGGTCAAGTCTTTTCCTTCGCGATGGTAGTGGTGGCTCCAAATTAATTGGTAGTAGGCCCAAAAGAATTTGCGACCAACGAGGCTCTTGATCTTCCACTATGGGAGAATATCAGTGACACTAAGGTTTTCTAATGTTGAATACCAAACACACACTAGAAAAGTTCCTAGAGATAAAGCAACCAAACCACTAACTAGTTGGAAGAACAGTTACACCAGCCAACACTAGAGAAACTTACCGATGCAAGTGCAACTCGAACACGGAAGCACCGTCTGGGTATACTCTGCAAAGTGTGGCTTGATGTCTTCCCTAGGTATCGTGGTATACCCCCGCAGTCACCTGTGTAAGTCCCTAAAGTAAAGGCAACTAGGTTGCCAACTCGTGAACAATTACTAGGCGGGTACAGTCGACAGTCGGGTGGACCATAATGAGTAGGGTATCAAGCCCGAAACCTATCAAGGGTATCAAAATCAAGTGTTCTTGAAGACAACTGAGGACCTTGAATGGATTCAAGACCCACGAAGCTCCATGGAAAATGTGATCAACAGAATCCAAAGACAAGTCCTCTATATGTCTTCTTCACTACGCTTGGTATGA
>JZKD02S2405274.1:850380-866112 GCA_000966675.3 Picea glauca | reverse complement strand
AAATGTATTGAGTTGTCCCATTGACCCATATTCATAAAACACAAAAACATTGAATCTTGTAAGTTACCAAGCATCCTTAGCCTACAACCCTAAGGAGTTTCTTGGAGAGATAACAGGAGACATTACAGTCTCCCCTGCTAGAAATTGTGTGTCGTCGAGCAATTCCAAACCTGTTTCCCGTACCACCTGTTCATTCTCCCATGTGGCATCCTCAATGGGAAAATCTTTCCATTTGATCAAGTATTCTTTGATGATTCTCCTCTGGAGTTTATTCTCCAAAACTTCCAATATATCTTCTGGTACCAGAACCAATTGCCCCTCTTCATCTAGAGGTGGTAGCACCTCCAGTGGGGTGATGTGTTGGTTGATATCCCTCTTCAGGCAAGACACGTGAAAAACATTATGTATCCTGCTACCCTGTGGAATATCTATCTCATAAGCTACGGCCCCTACCTTCCTGTTGATCCTGTAGGGTCCAAAGAAACGGAGTTGGAGTTTTTTTGCTCCACTTCTCTTTATAGAAGCCTAACTAAGTCACCAACCTCAAAAGTATGCTCTACCCTATGTTTATCTGCTTGGACCTTCTATTGATTTTGTACCCTCTGTAGATGATCCTTCAGCTCCCTGAGGATGTCCTGACTCTAATGTACCCAATCATGTACCATAGGGGCTCTGCTATCACCAAAATAAATCTCTACAAAACAGAGTGGGTCATAACTGTACAACGCCCTGAATGGGGTCATGCCTATGGACATGTGATGGGTGGTGTTGTAACAGTATTCGCCCAAGTGTAGCCACCTAACCCATGCCTTTTGTTGTCTTGCTACATAGTTCCTGAGATATCCCTCCACCCATTTATTGACTATTTCAGTCTTCTCATCCATCTGAGGGTGATAACTAGTGCTAGGGGTCAAATCTGTACCAACCAGCCTGAACAACTCCTGCCAAAATGTACTCATAAATAGGTTGTCCCTGTCACTAACAATGGTTTTGGGTAGCCCATGAAATCTAAAGACCTCTCTGAAAAACAATCTAGCCACCTGTGTTGCACTGAAGTTTATAGCAATGGAGAAAAAGTGTGCAAATTTCGTCAACCTGTCCACACTACGAAGATGCAATCCTTACCCTGCGCCTTTGGCAACTCTATGATGAAATCCATGGAGATGCTCTCCCATTTGTGCTCTAAAATGGGTAAGGGTTTCAACAATCCTACTGGGTGAGTGTGCTCATCCTTATTCTCTTGACAAGTAGTACACTCCTTGACATGACTCATTACATTCTCTTTGAGGCCCTTCCATGAGAACCTCTCCCTTACCTGCATGTAAGTCTTGACAATCCCTTGGTGCCCTGCTATTGGTGAGTCATGACATGCCTGTAATACCTTGGCCTTGAAGGATGATTCAGGAACCAAAAATATTCGGCCCTTGTAATAGATAATACCATCGATGACCCTGAAGTTATCATCCTATATTTTCCCATCCATCACTTGAAAAGCGAACTGATTTTTTTAGTATTCCATTGCAAGGAGGTCCTTCCAATCAACGGGTACATTTATCATGGCATAGATTGATGGCCTCCTAGATAGTGCATCTGCCACCATGTTGTTTTTCCCTTTGACGAATTCAATGTCAAATTCATAGGCCTGGATCTTGTTGACCCACTTCTCATGCCTTTCATTTAAGTCCTTCTGCTCCAAGAAGTACTTAAGGCTATTGTGGTCTGATTTCACCAAAAATCTAGCACTGACCAAGTATTGCCTAAATTTGGCCAAAGCGTGCATGATGGCCAACATATCTTTGTCATAGATGGTCTAAAGTAACTCAGACCCCCTGAGTTTTTGTCTCTAATATGCAAGAGGGTGTCTATTATGCATCAGTATGTCCCCAATGCCTTCTCCAGAAGCATCACACTCCAAGGTGAAAGGTTGGCTGAAATCTAGTAAGGCTAAAACTGGGCATGTGCTCATCACTTTTTCCATCTTGTCAAATGTAAATTGGGCTTACTCGCTCCATTTGAAAGCTCCCTTATTGGTCAAATCAGTCAAAGGTGCACAAAGTTGTGAGAACCCTTTGACGAACTTCCTGTAATAAGAGCAAATGCCTAGAAATCCCCTCAATTATGTAAGGGTTTTAGGTTTAGGCCACTCCACTATAGCCTGGATCTTTTTATGGTGTACCTATACTCCTTTGAATCCAATAATGTGTCCCAAGTAGAGGACCTTTGTCATTCCAAACTCACATTTGGACTCCTTGGAAAAAAATGATTTCTCCCCTGTGATAGCCAAGATCTGGTCCACATGTTAAAGGTGCTCCTCCCATGTCTTGCTATAGATCAACAAGTCATCAAAGAAAACAAGGAGATGCTTCTGTAATTGTTTGCTGAAGACATGGTTCATACATGACTGGAACGTGGTTGGGGCATTGGTTAAGCCAAAGGGAATCACTAAGAACTCATAGTGGTTGTAGTGACACCTGAAAGCAGTTTTTGGGATGTCCTCCTCCCTCATCTTGATTTGATGGTAGCCAGAGCATAGGTCAATTTTGGTGAAATAGATAGCCCCATGAAGCTCGTCCAAAAGCTCATCAATCCTTGGAATTGGATACTTGTTTTTTATTGTCTTTTTGTTTAGTGTCATAAAGTCAATGCATATGCACATGGTTCCATCCTTTTACTTGACCAATACTACTGAAGAGGCAAAAGGGCTGGAACTTGGCCTGATGTGCCCCATGTCCAAGAGCTCTTTGATTGCCTTTTCTATTTCTTCCTTATACTTCTTTGGGTGTCTATAAGGCATGGTGATGACTGGTTTTGCTCCTTCCTCCAACTCAATGATATGATCAAACCCCTTGTCTGGTGGCACACCTGGTGGAATAGGTCCAAACACTTTATTGTGCTTGTCAATGATCTCGTGAATCTATGGTGTGTAGTGAATCTTCCCCCTTCTGTCCACACGTACCGAAATCTTTCACTCAGCAGCATACATGATTTCATCTCTCCTTAAAATGGCCTCCATCCTCTTGGTCATGACTACCTTGGTTGAGTTACATGTCATGCCTCTGAGGACTACCTTCCTTCCACCCTCTTCTGTAAAAGACATCTCCATGGTCTTGTAGTTGGTGGTGATAGGCCCTAACGTACTGAGCCACTACACCCCAAGGATTATGTTTGTGTCTGGAAGGTCCATCACATAAACATCCTGCACTAAGTCATGCCTGCCCAATGTAAGCTTCATGCCTGGAATGTATTGTTACATGGCATGGTGCTTCCTCCGTCTACCTCAACCTTGAATCCTTCAAACTCAACCGTGGGTATGTGCCTCCTCTGTAGTAATGTTGAGTCAATGAAGTTGTGGGAGGCTACCCCATCAATCAATACTGACACATTTTGTCTCTGCAAGACTACTCTCATCCTGAAGGTGTTGTACTTGGGCATCCCATTGATGGATGCCAAAGTATCTCTCTCCTCTGTTGTACTGTCATGACCTGTAGTCTCCTCCTCTGCAGTTTCGGTGGTCTCTACTTCCATGTTCTGGATGTGGCCAAAATCCTCATCCTCTTCATTCTCTGATGTCACCTCTATGTAGTGAACTTGGCCACGGCCCATGCATTTGTGGGATGGGTTCCATGGCTCTTTGCATGTGTAGCATAGTTGCTTGCTACTTAATTCTCTTCTAGTATTCTCATCCATCCTGCCTCTTCCCCTATCAAACCCCCTTGGGTCTCATCCTCCTGGGTTCAGTGGAGATCTTTGGTCTCTACCTCCATTGTTAAGGGATGGTATAGGCACAAATTTTGGATTTGCAGCTGGCCCCAGATCCCTCGTCCTCCATATGGAATCCTGCAAGTTGGTGAACTTAAAATCCTTCACCCAACCCTTCAAGGGTTCCATCAACCCCTCAGTGAAGAGCATCATGAGTCTAGATTGTGATACGTCCTATACCATGATTTCTAGCCTCTGGAACTCCTCAATGTACACCTCTAGTGCTCCTTTCTATCTGAGTTGTGTGAGTTCCTAGAAGTGTAGCTTAGGATTCACCTGGTCAAACCTGTCAATGAGTCTCTGAGTAAACTCTATGTATGCCACTATCTGATTGTGGCCAAGTGTGGTCAATCCATGATGCCACCAATCATGATCTTTTCCATCCAAGTACATGGTGGCAAACTTGATGGCCTCCATCTCCCTCATAGGGTTAAGTTGTATATGGGTGTCTAGTTTATGTACCCACGCTTGTGCAGTCATCTTGGTCGATACATCAAAGTAGGGAATCTCCATATTCCTAGCCCTGCGCTCAAACTTATAGTTTCTCCTATGGTTTGGACTAGGTTTATTTCTGAATTTGAGTTGACAATACTAATCTAGGATCATCTGCATCTGAATTGTCATACTCAAATCGTTGTACTCCCTGGTACATTGCACCATCTGCTCAACAAATTTATCTATGGGTTCATATTGTGTAGGTTCATCTGTGAACGTGGGAAAGTAAGGCCTAGGAGTAGCTCTGCTACCTGTCTGTCCATGTGGTGCACCCCCTCCATGGATCCCCTTAGACTAATGATAGGGGATATGCTCTATATGATACTTGTTCCCTCCATGAGATCCACTCGTCTCCCTGTTCTCATACATCTCTGGACCTTTCCCCTTGTGACTCATTTCCATCAACATTGTTGCTATCTTTGTCTTGTTTGCATCTACCTTCCTCAAGGTTTCATATATTTCGTCTTGTCCACTACGATTCTTTTCCTGGTACTCCTGTAAGTGGTTGACCAATGTAATTTATATCTGATTTATGGACTTATGGAACTCTTGTGCTATGAATTCCAAACCCTATGGCTCAATGTCATCACCTGAACCCTCCATCTCGTCTTATGTTTCACTTGCTTGTTTCTTCCTTTGGCCCATATAGATACCACTGAACTTTTGCATGCGCTAATCCTCGTAGGATGGGAGGATCAGAGCTCTGCTAACACTGTAATGTTCCCAAGCCAATTTTTTCACTTGGGAACACTAGCTAACCACTAAATTAAGTGTTTGTTTGTTTGTGTATGCAAGTTGGCCTCTTAAATTTCGTCCTTAGGGTTATTTTCAGTTATTCAACACAATTCATGAAGATATACTCAATATTATGCAAGGTATAATCAATACACAAGATATGGAACTCCAAAGCATGGATCTGACCTTTTTATTACGAAGAGTAAGAACCTGACACAATATAGAAGCAGATCTGGAATAACATCATATGGCTCCAAGATAACAGATATGAGCTGCTACAAAATGCTCTCGACAATACCCAATAAGCCTCCAAAGGCTGAATATGAGATGAAGGACCAAATACAAAAGAGTTAGGGTTACGTCCAACCCCCTTAGATGTTCACACGTCTTGTTGGTTGGATGAGAAGGCCAAGGTTTTGGCCCAACTAAAGAATACCTCCAAGTGATGCCAAAATCCACCAAAAGATAGATCAGGGAAAGGGAAATCCCTCCCTAAAGTATGAAGCAAAAATGTTGAGTCTTTCTCCTCCAAACTTTTGAAACCCTAATCAAGACTCTACCCTCCTAAAACCCTGAAGTGCCAATAATTCGGCTTGGATGAAGGAAGCCTCCAAAACCCATGAAACTATCTAGGATGATAGATCAGGTTGCCGCAAGTCACCTGGAGAAGTCTCATAATCAGATCTGAGGTATAACCCCCTAAATCTGACAGTATCTGAAACACCAAAATGTCCTCCTTCTCTTAAAGTCATCCCAAATCCGTAGCTAATAATTTAGTCGAAGTAACTCCTCCAAAATACCTCCAAACTGATGAGCAAGGTCTTACAAGCAAAACCCAAGTGCTAGAATGTCTCAAGGCTCTCTCACAATGCTGGATCGAACTTCTCCTTATGCAATGGTGCACCCCTGCTAGAAAACCCTAAATGGTACGGCCCTGCTACCCTCCTGAATTGATGATGGAACCTATGATGAGTGTAGAATGGTGTGGGTGGAGTATTTCATCCCCGAGACCAAGCTTGGAACAAGGTGAGTGGAATATTTCACCACTGAGTTGTTCGCTAGGTTTTTTAATCTCAAAACCCTCAAAATTGTGTGCTCAAGAGCTCAACAAGCAAATATCAAAATCCAAGATGAATGAACAGTGCGCCCTAGCCTTTCCTTTATACTTCCATTCTATTTCCCTATTGAGTTAGTTTAACCCTTAGGTTAACTCCTAAGTCAACCTCTAGCATTCTAATTCTTCATTGAGTTACTTTTTATCTTTTGTCCCTTTTTCCAAGTCAACTTCGAAATATAACTATGAGTTAGTTGACCTTTCCCCATGTTGTATGAGACTATGGTCTAGTGGGGATGTCTAGACCACTAAGTCTTTCCAGACCTCTTCATCAAGAGGTGGGGGACATTACATCCTTAGGCTGTTGGAAGACCTGATGTCCACAACATACCTCTACACTCTCCTCACCAAAGTCTTCCCTCTATTCACCCTTACTCCAACTTACTGACTGGAGTTGATTCCATACCTCAATTGATTATGCATGCTAGTCTAGATTTTGTGAGTTAGAACATTATTATCATTGAGTCCTCTCCATTTGATCACCTAAAACTCATTTACATTTACTGTATAAATTGATGGGTACTGGGCTTACCTTCTATGCAATTTGAGGGTGACTTCTAGTGCTAACATTCTTGGCGTCATTGCCAGGGAACGAATTGAAGACATTTCCCTAGGTAAGAACGACAAAGAAATTTTGATTCTAAAGGTGTAAGGGAAATTAGTAACTTGAAGATTGCAGCTTGCACCTGGTGACTCCACTGTTTCAGTTGTGGCCTCCAGAGGCAGACACACAAGGTCTACTCCACAGCTTCCTCTGACTGCACCTAAAGTTGACCCAGAGAGGATTATTAAGAAGGGAAAGCTTTCTTGAGAAGGATTTTAGTTGTTGTCCCGGATTGAAAAGATCCTTGGGAAGACCGACATTGCAAAGATCTAGTTTTAGATGGTGAACTAAAGTTGGACACATTATTCTAACTAATTATCTTTCACCATGGTGACTCCACTGTGAAAAATCTGTTGGTGACTCCTCTAAAGGGAGACAAATCAAAAGGCTATGGAGGGTATCCTAGCCAAGAGATTTTCCCCCTTCAATTTCTCATCCATAGTTGGTTATCCACATCCAGTGTCGGCTATAAATGAATGGGATGATTATCTTTCGAGATTCAGAAGAAGCAAACATGAACATCCCTGTGATCAGTTACTAAAATTTCATATATACATGCTTGAACATGGCTTCTTTCACAAGGATGTATGGATCAAGATGTTCAAATTTTCTTTAGAGGAAGATGCTTGTGAATGGTGTCAATCTCTCCCTACTGCTAGTATCCATTCTTTGAAGGATTTTCACGATGCTTTTAATTCGTATTACAAAAATATTTACCGAGCTCATCTTATTTTTTATGGTTGTTGTAAGAAGTTAGCACTCCACATCCTACAGATGATAGAGTGTTCCTCGTGTGATGAGTCCAGTAAAGATTTAATTGAGAGAGAAAGTGAGGATAAAAGTGAGTATTCTGCAAATACAGATGGAAAATTTTCTCTCTCTATTTCCAAAGAAGAAGTCCTTCCATATATGATTGATGATAGCGTTGATGATTGCATATCCATAGATGCATTATTTTATTCCCCCGATACACCTATTGTCTCTGATTTAAAAGAAGAAACGGTTGAAGAAAAGAATCAAGAGATTTCTCTTTTTTCTTTGCAAAGATAAAAGAGTTATGTGCTCACCGACCTCTGATGAATATTCAGAAGCAGAAATCATAGGTTGCCAATCTTCATATGAAGGCAAATTATTCTACCAAGAGCAACATGATAGAGAGAAGGAGCCATCCATGGATATACATAAAGATATTTCTTGCCCTCAGCTAGTAGATGTTATCAGAATAGACAAAGGAGAGGAGGATCAACAACTCGCATCAACCTTTTACTCACATGTGCTAGCCACAGAAATTCAGCCAGAGGTGAGCAACTATAAGACAGATCATGCGTTATGTTACCAACCCAGTAAGTTTTGTCACCTATTTTATGACCCTGTAGGGGAGTACATGGAGTTGCATTTTTTCTAGGTATTGAAGCCTCCAAACTTTATCTTGCCTTCAGCAGTAGGAGGAGAATTGAAAAATGTAATCGATTTGTTGTCACAATTTCATTTTCTTTTATTGATCGGTGACAGATTAAATAAGTTTTTAGTTAGGAGGTTACTTGATTGGCTCTAGTGGAACTCCACTTTCACCAAACACTTTGTAAAAATAATTAGTCTAGGAGTGTACATAAATAATCTCTTTCCGGAGCCTATGTGTTTGTTTTCATTTCTTGAGTAAAGTAGTGTACATATTTCCCTATTTTCTTCAGCGAAAGTTTTGAGCTAGAATCCATAGCCCAACAGTTAAGGCACTGGAACTGCGCGTTCTTGGCATCTCGCAGGGAGAATGTCATCCCCTTTAGAGTCAAATGTTATCACATATAGTTTTCAAGGGAAGCAGGTCATCCGATTATGTGGTCTGCATAGGAAGCGTCTGAGCATAGCATGGAGAGTAGCTCATTTCAGGCTTAAAATACAAACGGACGGGCTCAGTTTTCAACGACTAGGATTCCAGGAGGAGTTCGGATCGGCAGTTCACAGGTGTTCGGAATCTGAAAGTTGCTCGAATTTTAGCACCAGAACAAAAGGCCCCAAAGTGAATACGAGTCGTTGATCTTAAAAGGGACAGGTGGTAGTTGATCCAAGCCTTCAGGGAAATGAGCTTCGGGAAATTTGAAATGAGAAGTTCTTAGAAATCCAGAAGGGCCGAAGTCTCGAGGGCCTGAAATGGATCTGAGTCATTGATTAGCCAGAGCCACGTGTGATCAGATCCACAGCTCCGGGTAAAAGTGCATGGAGAAGTAAGTCAGATTTGAGTTTTGATTTTCCCGAAGTCCCGGAGACCCAAAGTGGATCTAGGTCGTCCAAATCTAGAATGCCATGCGTCATCATATCCTCAGCTTCGGAGGTTTTTCTTATAGGGAAATGTGGTTTGAGAATTGAAATTCACAAACGCTGATTTGCGAAGCAGATCTGAGTCGTTGATTCAAAGAGGGAAGATCTGATCCGTCAATCTAAAGTGCCAGAGATGGGTCGTTGATCAGGAAGCCTCATCTCAGATCAAAAGATCAATGGTCACACTCCATTGCGGGGTCAGAAGGTTCACACGTTTTAAAATTTCAAGGGCAGACCGCAATCGAAACCATGGTTTTTTGAAAGGGACGCGTGGCAGTTCATGGGGATTTGCGGGGACAAAAGCTATTTGCTTTCAAAATACCCTTGGTTGTGTCCTCAATCGCGCAATTGCATAGGTTCATGGCCCTAGGTCACATTGAATATGGAGCGATGGAGAGGAGCTACTCCAAAGACTGAAAGTGTCCATATTGGTCATAGAATAAGATCTGCTTGTCCTCGAGACATCGGGATTGACTCGAAAAATTCGTATGGCACTGCCTAGAAACATTCATGAGTGTCAAGCCATGTCTTGATCCCAATGAAGGTAGTTATTGAATATTGGGGGCGACAGTTGAGACCTCGTCTCACCCCATAAATGGAAAGCGTTGCAGAGCGCAGCCATGAAGGCACGCTGACGATCCGAAGCTTCCTTATGGGCAATTTTTTCTATAAAGCACATAACTGGGTCTGGCTCGCATTTGAAATGAGAAAACCTGTACAATCTGATAGAGCAGGTGTCAACTAAATTCTTTGAAGGCAGTGGTCTAATCACACTCCTGGTGGTTGCAGAATTGTTGGGTATTTATATACAGTTTTGATATTTTGTTATGGTCGAATGGTTGAGCTAGGCTACCGGCTATTGTAATATTTTTATGAAGAACATTGGTTCTCTGGTTATGTATTTGTTTTTTGACACATCTTGGTTAATATAAGTCAGCTTTCTTGCTCCATCTTATTTGCCTCTGATACTGAGAGATTTCATGATTGACTGATTCACATGGATTGTTATGACTGTATTATGATGAATATTATATTATAGTGTTGTTATAATTTCTTTCAGTTTCTTTGAGATATGAATTCAAGAGGATATTGTGTTTAAGTTTTTCCTCCTTAGGCTACTAGAAGACCTGATTTCCATAGCAGACCTCTACACTCTCCTCACCAAAGTCTTCCCTCTATTCACCCTTACTCCAACTTACTGACTGAAGTTGATTCCAGACCTCAATTGCTTATGCATGCTAGTCCAGATTTATGAGTTAGAACGTTCTTATCATTTAGTCCTCTCCATTTGATCACCTAAAACTCGTGTACATTTATTGTATAAACTAATGGGTATTGGGATTACCTTCTATGCAATCTGAGGGTGACTTCTAGTGCTAACAGAGTGCACAGAAAACTAGAAGGCCACCAATTAAACTATTCACAATATACTAAAATAGAAAATTATGTTACTCATTCAGATTGATAAAAAAGAAATAAGATTTATGATGAAGGAAATGATGTTTGGAATGTCAAGGCATGGGAAGACAAGCAATTAAGAATTAGAACAACTAAATAGTTCAAATGGAACAATTGCATAAGAAAAATGAAGCACTTCACGCAATAGTTACAATGGTAGAAGAACATATATATGAGATGGGTGGTCCATAAGTCCATAACCAGAGGTGTCAGATTGGAGATATTGTCATGGACTTTGGAGTGGCATATTAATGATGATGCTCAAGTACTCACAATAGATAGAGCCCTTTATTTTCTAAATCTTCCCATCCATGTCAGCTGAGAAGGGATTGCCCACAATTATAGTTGAATCAAATGAGATGAAGTGATATGAGTAGGGGAGCCCCAACCCCCTGGATAGATAGTTCAGGAACGAGAGAATATTCATTGATTATAAATCACCTCATACTTTTGATTCATTCTCCATCATATTGGAGAACCCCATCCATGAAAAGACCTAGATTATGGAGTTATTCCTCTTTATTATCTCTCTATTTATCGACATGATACAAGCTTGTGGCCAAGGAAGTAAGAATCAAGTGCCTTATAGAGAGATCCATCGTAGATTAAGATGTTATTTAAAGAACTTCTCTTTGTGTGTATTGATGTTTCTCGATAGCCCATTGCCTCTAGGGGTGTTCCCTGGCCACCATTAGTTTAAGCACTAATCAAAGCATCCTCCCCCATTCGAAATTTCATTAAATAATAATCCATTGATTTAGTGGTATGAGTGTGTAGTAGAATCACTTGTTTGCAACAAGCTATGACATAAAAAAAAATATTATATTGCACAATGAATACTATAGTGATTGGAGCAATGTGACCAAACATAGAGTTGTTATGCATGTTGACCTTGATATGTGACAAATTGTGATTGTTTCAACAAAGTTAGATACAAATATTCTACAATTTGGATGGTTGCAATATGTGCAACTCTTTCTTAAGGCACTAACAAGTGTTCTTGATGGAAGCATATTGGGAAATACTCTCTTTTTTTCATGTTAGTGCTATTCAAAAGAGATGGAACAAGTCGAGATGCAATTTAGAGATTGAATGATTAATTCAAAGATGGTGTTGCCTTGAGAGAAGCCCAATGATGATGTATATGAGAAATAGGGATGCAAGGGCCAAGCACCGATATGTAATAAGATTATGCAGAGTAATAGAGCATCATGCAAATGCTCTACTTCTTGGTTATTTGATGATGTTGTTCTCATTTTTATGTTTATATGGAATAATGTAGTGTAGTTTCCATTGAGTTATATTTGTAATGTTTATTTTGCTAGTTTATGATGATGATGCGTTATTTAAAAGAACATTGTTGTGTATGTTAGAATTATTTTTTTTGTGCGATTATGATTTATAAAGGGGATTGATTCCTCTCTACATCATTAGAGATAATGACAATGTAGTGACAAGAGAAGAATGAGCATGGACGATGAACAAGTGTGAGAAGATTGCATATGCCAAGTTAATAAGCATCAGAGATGTAGTGTTGAGAAGAAGGACACTACTAAAAGAAGAAGTCATTGAAAAAGGATAACATATTACAAATCTAACAGTAAACATGAAGAAATGTGTAAGAGAATGTGTTGCACATTGAGTGTAGAGATTCTACATGAAGAGGAAGATTGTTGAAGGTACATTTTATAAAAGTTGTTATATTGAAGGTAGAGGGAAATTGCTTGGTTTATTGAGTCAAGGAGAGGTGTAACACTTGGAGGAGAAGACTATGTGTTGTGTAATTTTGAGCAGAGATGCTAGCTACAATGTAGGCATTTGTGTAGGTTGCAAGGGAATGAAATGGCATTATTATTGAAGAGACATGGCTCAAGTTGGTAATTGAGACTCTAATAAGCACATGTAGTAGTGCTTATAAATGATGATGAGATGGTGATGAAGAAAGAGAGATAGAGATGGTATCAGTAACAAAGATAAATTGTGGTAGAAAGTGAGTTGTAGATGGAAATTCTAGATTTTCGTAATATGTGTGTTGTTATGTTGTTGCAGTTAAATATGCAACAATGATTGTGAGAGGATGTTGAGATGAAGATAATAGAATTGGATTGAAGAAATAATATAGCAAGAGTGGAATATGAAGGAAACAAAGAAATAAATACAATTAGCACCATAAGCACGAAGGCATACTTCCTAGTACCCTAGGGAATTTGATGCAGTGTCATCCCTACCAATTTAATTATATCCCTTTGATGATGATCATAGATACAAGAGGCATAAGATACGACATGCATTTGTGAAGAGTGTCTTCATGTGGACGAGTCAATAATTGGTGGCATTATTGAAGGGAGAAAATAGAGCAACAAAAATAAAGGTAAAAGGAGGTGATGTTGTGGAAGATCAAGGGGCATGATTGATCCGAATTATTTTCGGCATGAAATGAGATCGGAGATATAATAAAGAAGTGCACAGAGATATTACATATATTCAATAATATAATAGAAATGTATCAGATATGCAACCATAAATACAGGTATACAGTAATACACGATTTCTATTAATGAAAGAAATGTACAGAGACTGTAAAAATACAGAATGAAAGACTCGCTAGAATGGTGGCAGCTTATCTCTGAGAAGAGATGTGACGGTTACTCGCATTCATAAGAAGATGATTACAATGAGGCTCTGAAGGCCTTTTTATAATAAACAGGAATGCCAAAAACCCTAGACATCCAAAAACCTAACCCTAGGAGATGAAGCGCCAAAAGTCATGTGGGCCTCGTTTGGGTAAGTTAGTACATCAACTTTCCGGGGTCGTAACTTTTGCATACAATCTCCGCTTTAGGCGTATGATAGCTCGTTGGAAAGGTATCATCGAGGAGATTCATTTTGGGGGCTCAATGATGCCTTTGAAAATCCTTGAGAAACTCTATCTTGAAAAACTTTCATTTAGGCCCTCAAAATGGCCCCGAAAGTTAAAACCTGCTAAAAATAGTAAATTGCCAAAATTGTCAGAAAATTGTTTTGAGCCAGTCAGAAAAGGTGGGTGGCCACTGATATCCACCTGGATCAATCCTCCCTCATTAGGAAGAAATTTTCTCCATTGCATTGAGTTCCCGGGGGAGAGGGAAAAGCATTTGTTGGATCTGCATCTTGGTGAGATGCTTGTATTGCTAGAGACGTCACACTGCTTACTTTGTGGAAGTCTGTCATGAACCTGTTAAAGTTGAGGTTGTTCAACAAGTTGAGCTACATGAGAGGAAGGTGTGTAGAAGGAATCTTTGTGCTTTGCTGCAACCTTGTTGACCTGATTATGTTGGATAGAAGGTGCAGGGGGCGAGGCTATAGTGGTTGCAATGTCCCTATGTTCCCCTTTTGAACAGATTGTGAAGAAGCTAAATTTTGCAGTACGAGATACTACCTTGAGACACTTTGTAGGTGGAACAATAGTTGGAACTACCTCTGGTATTTTGTAGAGATGACCCCCCAAAGTAACAATGACACTACGGGGTTGAGACTCATAAATAGCATGGTGTCTCCACATATATGGTTGGCCCAAGAGAACATCACAGACATCCAATGGGGCAACATCACATAATACCTCATCCTTGAAGGGTTGGATGTTATATGACAACCGGCATTGTTGGCTGACACGAAGATCTCGTCCTTTTCGAAGCCACCCGATGTTGTATGGCTGCGGGTGTGGTGTTGTCGACAATCCTAACTGTTTGACAACCTCCGCTGAGATGAGGTTTTTCTGGCTTCTGCTATCAACAATAAAATGTAGTGGGGTCCTCTTCACCCACATATATGAATGAAAAAGGTGCTCCCCCTCTTCAGGATCTGTTGGTTCTTCTGGTTGAATTGTTGCAGTTGCAACAATAGCAGTGGGGTCTGCATCAATGATCTTTCCTTTACCAGTATTCTCAGAATCAGATTCTAAATCAGGGTTTGGCTCCTTGTCTTTGATCTCGGCCACCAATGACTGTTTTGAGCGACATTCATTGGTGTTCTGCTAAGGGCTTTTGTGGAAATCACATCATTTTCTGGTGGCCTTCTTTGTCTTCCTGTGACCCTTCTTTTCTTGTGTCTTGGACTAGTTTTCGGGAGACTGTTTGTTAGGGCCGTCTTTGTCATACTTTGGTTGCTGCAAATTTGCAGACCTGAATTCCCATTTGTTCTAGTGCTTAAATTTCTTCTCAATTTTAATAGCATATCGATAAGCAGCAACGAATGATGAGATGTCCAAAAAATCCATTTCAGTCTGCATGTATCTGTGTAGAGCCCCACGGTATTTCAGAACCAAATGTCATTTGGAGTCTTTGATACCCAGCTTGGTGCACAAGGAATGGAAGGTATTGGTGAACTCTGGAACTGCTTGGCCCCTCTCTTGCCGCAGTGTGTTCCATATCATGTATTGGTCCTCATAGTTGCCAACAGGGTAATATTGTTCCTTTACCGCATCCACAAAAAAATCCCAAGTGGGATCGGCCCCATATATTCCAGAATCCTCTGTGGAACTTTTCTCCCAATAAGTTTACCACCAATGTTTGACATGAGGGAGAGATTTAAGGAGTGCGAAGGTGATATTTTCTTTGTTGGAAAAATTGTGAACAGAGAAATAACCTTCTAGCAGAGTTAACCATTTTTCTAAGGCTTCTGCATCTATCTGTCCTTCAAATACAGGAATATCAAAATTAACTTGTACCTTGAAAGGCGAGGTGCCTCCAAAGTGGTCTCTTGATGAATATTCATCTGATGCTATCGGTAGTCATTTAAGGATGTGGGCAAAATTCTCCATCATTTCATCTGTCTGTCGCGTGAGAGCTTGCTCAAGTAATAGATTGATATGATCGTCTGCTCCATCGTTTTTTTTTTCTTCCACCGTTGAGGGTTTCTTGGGTGTGCGAGAGAGATTTTCTTCAAGAGAGACAAGCTTGAGACCCAATTTTCTATACTTGGACCTCGTCGGGGACATGCACTGAAAAAATGATAAAGAGCAGCCTGCTCTGATACCACTGATCTGGATTATTTTTGGCACGAAATGAGATCGGAGATATAATAAAGAAGTGCACAGAGATATCACAGATATTAAATAATATAACAAAAATGTATCAGAGATGCAACCATAAACACAAGTATACAGTAATACATGATTTCTATTAATGAAAGAAATGTACAGAGACTGTAAAAATACAGAGTGAAAGACTCGCTAGAATGGTGGCAGCTTATCTCTAAGAAGAGATGTGACGGC
>JZKD02S2405274.1:837143-849480 GCA_000966675.3 Picea glauca | reverse complement strand
AAATGAAGAATTTTATCGCAAAGCATCATGGTCTAGCTTGGTGGTGGCTAGTGGTAAATCCATTAGGATTGACTGAGCCTATGGTTGGGTGGAAACGAGCACCCCTTTCAGCAGTCGCTTCACATTATCTATTTCTAATAAGTATTTTCCTACTTTACCTAATGAACTAAAATAATGGATGAATGCATGAGTTTATGTGTATATATATATATGTGTGTGTGTGTATTTATAACTGGTTTTTGTGTGGAATGCTCGTGATATGTGCGAGATGATTTTACATAGTTTATTGTTGAAAAAGACAATGCACTCTATCTTATGGAGATCAAACATTCTACGTTGCATATTCGTTCTTTGAATAACTCGAATTTTAATGTTTATGCTTCACATTTTGAAATGATCAATCTCATCAAAGGAAGCATTCAAACCAAAGATTTAATTGATGTCATGAATCCTCTTATGATGATTTCCCCATTGATATATTCGTTTCATCACAGTCATGGTTTGCATTCTCATTTTTGTGACAGGATCTTAGGATGGATTGAATATTCGTATATAAAAAATCTTTATAATAAAGATAAAGTTGTGCTTGCTTTGTTTTTACCTAAGTATCTTGGAAGTAGGCGTGACATATTTCTTTTAGATCCTCCATGTGAAGAAATTAATGGACACTTAAAGAATTGTCAAGAGGATGGGGCACTTCAGCCTTGGATGATGGTTATGTCATTTCCCCATAATCTTGACAAGTTTTATAAAATCACTTGCACTCATCCATGCCATTACGACCCTTATCACGAAAAGATTGCACAATGGCTGGAGGATTAATACAACAAGAATATTCAAGGGAATGGTAAGATCATGCTTACTTTGCTTTTAAATGATGATTATGAAGGCAAGTGTGATATATTTCTGTCATTTTTTGATATATTACCATTCTTTTTAGTAATGTTTGATTGTGTTTCCATTGCAGCGTTTGATTGTGTTTCCATTGCAGGATTGGAGCTACTCCGATGGCTACATTGGAAGCATGACTTCACGTAGTATTATGATTTGTTTAGTAGTTAGGGTAGGTTTAGGAGTAGGTTTTTGTTTAGTTTTATTCCTCACTATTTATCTTTGTAATAATGCAGTCATGAGCACAAGTGGGCGCACCAAGAGAACCATAACATGATTATTGTTAGGGAAATCCGCATGATCATTTTCTCTCTGCTTTTCGTTGAATATTTCTTTTCAAAGTTGCAGTATTATTATGAAAATTTTAAAAGGAAAGTAAAGAGATAAATAAATCTGAATTGTAAATTCAACCCTGACCCAAGGTACCACGAGTAGGACTGCTTTCACATCAATTAGGATTTTTCTTTTTTTCTTTCAGCCTCCCAAGAGATATTTCACCTGACAAATCCTAGATACACCTTTTGTACATAACCTTTTCTATTTTGGTTTGTTTTGGTTTTCCTTTTCATTTTTCTTTCTTTTATTAATTTTTGTTTTGGCTTTCTGAGTTAAACATGCCTGTATTATGGTCTAGTTCAAAAGGAATAACATAATGCTTCATCTTTAAACAATTTTCAAGGACTATCGGAGCATCAATTGTTGTATTTTCTTGAGAAAAACGTAGACTAGTTAAAGGTGTTTTTGTTGAGAATTGATTTTTGGTTCCAATTTTGCATTTGAGAGCAAACATGATTATCATTAAAATCTCTTTACGATGTCCCTGCTTTTAAGAAACCAAATCAAGGATGCCTTCATGTCCTCGAAAAAATTAGTTTCATCAATGAACTATTTTCAGACCATGATGAAGTTTAGCAAGAAAAAATTAAAAGAATCAAAAAATAACGAATATGCCATAGACTGAAATTTTCAGCATCACCCCACTCTTCTGGATATCTATAACTTATATCAATAATTTTCTTGAGAGTTGTGGGAAGTGTTTTCAAACCCGTCAGGATACTGAATAGGTCTGCTGGTAGCGGGTAAATGCATGCATGATACCAAGACAACTTCGTCGGGGTACTGAACAGGCTCGCTGGCAGTGAAGTGATGTCAGGTTAGAGAAAATTCTCAAGTATAAATCTTGTTTTTGGCCATAAGCATTCTTCATTCTGATTTGAAATTTCTTGGACAGGATACAGACATCAGAGTGGGTTACTTGACATCCCTGTCGAGGCTATGGACGCCTGCTGGCAGCAGTGGCCCTGTCAACAGTATTGGAGCCATTAACATAAAACATCGTGGCTTTCATTTGTGAAGTTTGTCATCAGATTTCGTTCTTTTTAACGAAAGATATCTTAACCTGGACTGCGTCATGATTATTAAAGATGTTCAAATAACCTTTTGGTTGTTCTTTGATTTGAAATATTTCAGATTTCTCTAACCTAAACTCATCATTATTACAGAGATAATTGTTTCTCCCAGCATGTCGTCATTGTTGGCAGCCCAACATGTTTTTAACTTTTATATCAAGTAACAATCTATGTAGCTGCCTAATTGGGGTCGTACATTTAACTGTTCTTCATAAGCAATTTCTGAAACGACAATTGTAAGTTTTTGGTTTTCCCTTTTGTCTTTGTTTTCATGCTTCGTTCATGATTTTAAGCATGAAAATGAAGCATTAAAACTTATGGTTGTATTACCACTCTATTTGAGAAGTTTATGAAAGGCAAAATGTTTCTACAGTTTATTAATGAAGCCTTGTTCCTTGCTATGAAGATTATTCTCTTTGTTTTGATTCCTCAAATGTCAAGCATGCTTATGGATTGTTAATTATATCAACAAAGGACCTTTTGATTTGAGCCTTGATATGGTTTTTGTGTGGTTCTTGGCCATATGTTCCCTCATCTCTAGGCTTTGATTTACAAGTTTCACTCTCCCAAACTTTACGATCGAACCCACTATATTGCGCATTCAAATTTTTTTAATGCTCTGATCGTAGCTTGTACTTTATGAGAGGTGGTAATACGATTACAGTTAGCCCATATTTTCAAAACTTGGTCCTGGGATTTGCAACATCCCTTGCATTCATTTCAAACAATGCCTATCTTTTCGTTATGAATTTTCTACTCATACGCCACAGACTGTTGATGATTTTCGGGCCTGGAGTATACCCCTGGTCTGCTCTTACAAACCCTCCATACACACTATTTGGGTGATTTCCTGCAGATGTTTTAATGGCTCTGGTTGTTAGAGTCGAACCTAATGGCACTCAGACCTTTCTCCTATGCGATGATGCTAGGGAGGATCTCGAGGGTAACGGTTGTCCCGTTTTCCTTGAAAAATTCTAGGGTTTCAACCTACAGACTGCTCAATAATTTTCTCTCTCATTCGATGCATGTAGAGCTAAGGTGGGGGACATTCAACTTGAAGTCACTGAGGACTTTTTAAGCCAAGCAACAGGACTCCCTGCCAGCGGACAGAAGTGGTTCAAGAATGCTAAGGTAGAAGAGGTTCCATGGAGTCTTTTCTTTACATCTCAGAAGATCAATGGTTGTGACAAAGGTATGCCAGTCTCCTTACTGAAAGCCCGATGGCATGGTTTTCTTGCAGTGTTGAAACAATTTGTCACTTGTGAAGGTCGTTTTGGTTTAGTGTTTCTTTATCACCTGCATCTTCTCATCAATTTCATAGGGTTTCCTTTAAACATGCCTTATTATATGTGGAGGAGCCTTTACAAAATGGCTAAGATATATAAAAAACAACGTTTGGATTCGAGCCTTTTCCACCATGGTTTAATAAAAAATTTGCTTGCACATCAATAAAATTTGCAGAACGATGATTGGGATTCATTTTTAACGAGAAATGGTTTCACTAACCCCAACGCTGAAGCGGTTGACAAGCCTGTGATTGAGGAAACCTTGGTCTATCATATAGCACCCCCCTCACCTGCCCAACTCTGTGTTACGGCCACCCACTGTAAGCCTTTACCCGACCCGAAATTTCCTGAGCAAGCCCATGAGCAAGTCGCACAGCCTAATGACTCTGTCAAAAATTCAAAAAGACCTACAGGCAAGACGTATAAAGGCGATGTTGATTTGGGTTTTAAAAATAAGAGAGCTAGAAGGTTGATTTCGAGGAAGCTATGAAACAAGTCGAACCCTCATGTGAGCTCGATCAAGATGATCGAGATCCATGAGAGTTCGGATTCCGAAATTGATAGATTTCTTGTTGAAGAAGACCCTCTTTCTTTTCAACCAGACCTCGATCGGTCTTACAACTTCGTAGATAATCTACCGCCTTGTCTGAAACATAAAGAAGGGTTTCCTGGTATTAAATTGGGTAACAAATCTACAGTCCATGTTGGGGACATTCCGGTGCACAACCATGGGAATTCTCAAGTGTCTGTCGCACAACCACAATGTGAAGCTTGCTTATTCTAGATTGACAAGTACTACACTGATATACCTATTTTACAGTCACAGATCAAAGCTCTTAATGACCAAGTCGACCCATTAAAGAATGAAATTCGCAGCTTCCAGTCTCTCATTCAGAAACAAGGGAAACACATGAAAACTACAGGGAATGCCATTTTAAAAAATGTTGAGACTGTAACAGCAATAATAAATTCTGAGATCATGTGATATGATTTGATTTTACAGTTAGAGGTAAGATTTTGCTTTTGTCTTAAAAGAGTGTTATATTTTGTTTATTAAATAAATTAGATTATTTTGTTAATTGAATAGATTAGATTTCATTTTTTTTAAATAGGCTAGCTACAGAATCAGCAGACTCTATAGCGAGTCTTTTTCTAATTTGAAATTTGCAAAATTATGGTTAAATATGTATCTAAATTTCTCTATATTATCTTTTCTTTTCAGGATATCTAGGAGTTCATGGTGACCAAGTGATCTGAAATATTTTTGGGGCTTATTAGCCATATCTATGGTCCATTTTGTATAAAGAGTAATAAACTATTTTTTTTAGCTTTACAAGATTTAGTATGATCTGGGTGGTTGTATCCCCCTCTCTATTTTTGTAATCAATGTCTGATCTCAAAAGATGAGACAGTTACCTTTCTGAAGGCTTTAAAAACTCATTATTTTTTGTAACCCAGACATCTTGGCCTGGGGCTAATTGTGGACAGCTTATACAGGAATTTGGACAGAACTTATGTTTACATTTCTGCTTTAGCTATCTGTAAATATGGGTGTTGTCTATGGTTTGTTTATCTTGGTAATTCAATAATTATTGATAGCTTTTGTCTTCACTAATTATTATATCGTCAAGATAATTTTTTTCATACAGTCCACAATTTTATGCTTCAGTTATATGAAAATAGTGATTGATCATTCAATTCAAATGATAAGGTTTATCTTAATCTTGTTGAATGATTAAAAGCAGGTTATTACTGGTAGATTTATCTTATGTGTAATTGCATGCAGTCATAAATTTCACATTTATTATTTGCATCATGTCGTTCTATTAATAAAATCCAGCAGTCGATATACTATTAGGCATTTATTCTGTACAGCGTAAAGGTTCACTGCAGATTTGTCTAGTGGACAGACTGGATGGACGATTCATGATCATACAGACGTCAAATACATGCTCATCAACTCATCAATAGGTTAGTTTGTTTCTTTTATTTGTTTGTTTATTTTTGAAACTCTTATATGTGGTATGGTTTTCACTGTCTACATATTCTTCGTCCATAGTATGTTTGATATTTAATCTTATAGATACATAGAGATAAAAAACGAAAAACAAAAGAGATAGTTTATTTTGTCTTCTTTATCTATTTTTATCAAAAGAACCATATTTTCATAGATTTTCGTGAGTTCAGATCAAAACTTACAAATTGTATAACATGTACATAAATTAGAGGAAAATATATGTTTTGTAAATATTACTTAAAATAGTTATATACATACATGTACATATATATATTAGTGTTTAGTAATTAGTTAGCTATTTCATTTCTTTTATTTATTTGTTTGTTTCTTTTAGGACTTTAGATTGGCCAACGGAGCCATTAAACCCGTCAGAGTGAGTCATACCAAAAGGCTTGGGTTAATTAGACAACCCCGGACCAGACTCATTCTTCCAATTGACGGACGGTCAATTTCGCCCGTCAACAAATGGCGCTAGAAGGAGGGTCGACTGACAAGCTGGCCTTGTAGCAGCCTTTATTTTAAATGTATTCAATTTCCCCGTGGCTCCCCAAATCACTGTGTTGGAACATGCTTTCCATTTCTCATTACCCGATGTTCCAAACGAGACGGTCTCTCGCTTGTCCAAACTCACCTTTGATGGTGGAGGTAATGCATCTGCTAAAGACCACCTTAACAAGTTTTGGTGCAAATGCATCAAACATGACATTTCTGATTTAAGAATTTTATGCAGATTGTTCGCTTTTACTTCTAGAGGTCGGATTAAACATTGGTTTGAATCCTTTCCAGTATGTCAATTTTTTTATTGGTTTCAATTTGTAAATGAATTTCTAGATGATTTTGAAATTTATGATTACAATCAATTATGTGAAGAATTTCAGACTTCGCTAATCAATGGCGATTCATCTTCGAAAGATTTTTTGACAAGAATCTATCATATCCCTTGTAAATTTAATCTCGATGACATGTCATTTGTATTAAATCTCCTCTATGATGCTTGCATCCCTTCCATCCAGTCATATTCAATCGTGAATGAAGAACCAGTTGCAAATCCTATCACTCAACTGCGAGAAGAATTTAGTTCGCAGGATGAGAGGAATGCATCCGAAAATTTTGAACAAGCAAGGGAGGTAGAATCTATTGACCGGGTTCTTATTGACAACCAAAATAGTTTTTCCTCTGAATCATTATATTTTCAGTCTTTGACCATCGCGGAAGAAGATTCGATTCTTGGTCAAGGTGAATATCATCATTCTTGTAACTCATGCTCTAATAAATATTTAAACTCAGTCATTGAAGAACACTTAAGCGACGAAAATCATCTTAAACATTCTAACATTCCTATGAAACTGATTAGAGAAGAAAATATGCAATTGGAAGGAGAAACCTTAAACCTTCATCCTCAAAATGTACTTTATCCACAGGTGTTGAAGGAAAATATCCCTGCGGACAAGTAGATCTCCTCTTGAGAGCTAGACTCTTAACTCTTAAGACAGAAGATGCTTATCATGGAAACTGACTTCCTTTTAGATCTAGATAAACTAATATGTGAGGAGGAAGGAGAAAAGAAGTACCTTTTACCATTGTTTGTCCCTGCACAGTCCGAGTTAAGCTCCAATCTTGCGCTCCTTGATAAGCCCTGTAAACAAAAAAAGGTACAAACAAATTTGTACTCTACTGATATTAGCTCGAAATAGACCTATCTATTAGAGACAAATTCATGTGAGATCAAACACAGATTTGAAAGAAACAGGTCGAGCATATTATATTAAAGAGAACAGGAACGAAGAATGCTTACAACCATAGATGTGAGTGTAGCAGCTTCATCAAGCCTTCCTCATCTGAACCCTTGCTCAAATAGTCCACACACTGAATGTTGATGTTTTGAAAGACACCTTCTTCATGAGATCATAGGTTGGATGCTTCACAATACTTTTTCCCCCATTTTACCATGAGAAGGCATGTTTAAATAGGCTTGGAGAGGCCCAACTACTTGAGATATATTGGGGGTAAGTTGAGGATTTTCCTCCTCTAGCTATGGATCTGCCCTAAGATCATGGCTTGACCAAGGATTTGAATCCAACTGCCTTCATATATTGAGGAGATCTTTCCCTCATTCTTCTCAACAAACCAATTTTCACCTAGAATAGGTAGCGCTCCCCCAAAAGGGGCATCAGAGCGTTATAGCGCTCCCCAAGAGAAGGAAAGCAAGCGTTGGTGTTATAACACTCCCCCAAAAGGGTGGACAGAGTGTTATAACGCTTCCTGACAATGTATAGGGGAGCGCTCCTCCCTAAACTCAATTTTTAGTGGTCCTTCCAATAGCAAGAGACTTGCATTTCTAGTAGACTGATTCCTCCTCTTCACAACTAATCTTTGAGGTGTCCTAAGTGTCCATGTCATGTTGTTGGAGGCATGACATAGGCGAGAAGGTAGTATGATGTCAACAACAATTATACACTTGTAGTCAAGATGCAACACTTGCGACACTAATGACGACACTTGCGGCACTTGCGAAGTGAGTAATTTTGAGGTGTAACAGATTGCTTCCCAAAGTGTGAAGTTAGAAGACGAGAACTAATAATTGAAATACTTTGCAGACTTTCAAGCAAGGGTGTGGGCTTAGAGAACTTGAAATACGCTACACACAACCATCAAACGAATGTTAATACATGCTTCAAACCCAGGGCAGGCATACCTATGCTTGGGTAATAAAGACTTTCAAGGTATGGCCGCCATAAATACACTGCGGATCCATAATTATATTGATAAAAGGTATAGCCACCGAAAATACACTATGGATATATACTCCCATGACCTGAACTGATCGTAGCCATGAAGAATACATAGTGGATCTATGAGATGACAAGGCATAGCCATGACCAATACAAAGTGGATCTATGTGACAGTATATGTGTCATTGTTCAAGAGAAATTTCGTCGCAACCTGAGCAAAGTACATATCAAAGTGATCACTCAACCCAGGGTCTTCTTACCGATCCCAATGTAGTACGAATCTAACCATGTGAATAGATGTCTTGATGTCGAACATGGCAGAAACCACTTGATTACTGGTCAATGATGTAAACCGTTAACAAGTGCAAGGGAGATCACCATTGATGTCAATGATTCCCAAGGTACTCTAGTACATTCCAACGAATGTGAATGGACGAGCTGAAGTCGAACATCCATGGAATCCTCCAATCAGAGGTCAATGATGTAAACCCATTGTCGAACGTGAGGAGGCCTCCATTGAGGCATGTCCCAAAGTACTAATTGGTTTCTAAGTCTAGTTCTTGGATATGTGTTGAAGTTGACAGGAATAGACTCGTCGAAGGAGGGCCTTGATGTATCCCCCATCAACGACATGAAATAGACACGAAGATGTAATTGGTATATCAAATGAATATGGATTGACACGGATATTGAAACAAGATATTTGTGATGGCTGACTCTCGAGGCAGATACTTCTCTTGAACACTGAGGCATGACAGCAGAAACATGACATGGACCAAAACTTGATGATGCAGTGGATGTTGTGACTTACGTCAGGTGACCCAGAGGAGTAAAAGAAACTCAAAGGATTGGCTCAGTGCAGAGGTTTAGTGGATTGAAATGTGTGGAAAGACAAGGTGCCATGTTCAAGGGCGACCATAAGAGTTACTTGGTAATGTTCTCAAAAATTGCTTGGCTTGCTTCTTTCAATTTTTCCCCCACCCAAATAGATGAGTACCTCTTTTTAATTTATCGAGCTCAAGGAGGGTAACACATGCTCGATATAACTTACCTTCGGTAAGTCTCTCTTCCTTTGTTTAATGAACTGGAACAAGTAAGGGTTCGGTCCCGTATGGGCCTGTCAATGTTTGTTTAACGAGTCCAAAGACAGAAAACTCGAAGGTTTTTCATGATTATAGAGTCTGGAAAAACACTTAAAAGAGAACTCTCTCAGTTCCTTTTTCGTAAAGTAGTCTGATGAGACCGAAAAAGAGATCAACTATCACTCAACAGATGTTTTCTTCAAATACTTTAACGAGTGTGAAAAGAACAAGGTCGCTCGGTAATCTTTTCATGTTTAGAGAGTCTGAAAAGAACTTAAAGATGACTCCAATGTTGTCCTTTTTCGTAATGTTATTCTCACGAGGCTGAAAAAGAGATAAATTATCACTCGAAAGATGCCCTTTCAAACCTTTTAACAAGTGGGAAAGGAAGCAAGATCACTCGGCAATCTTTTCATGTTTAGAGAGTCTGAAAAGAGCTTAAAGGAGACTCCAGGGGGTTCCTTTTCCGTGTATCCATACAGGTCCAAAAAAGAGATAAAAGTTTACCCGGATGCATTCTCATGTATTTACGAGCACGAGAAAGAACAAAGACTAAGCTCGGTATGCCCCTAGCTTGAGAGCTAGTGGCTTAACTCTAGAAAGATCATCAAAGGCTGGAGACATGCCCTCCAAGCTTCAATTCATTCACCAGCTCTAAGTTCGTCACCAATTTCTCTAGTAGATGAGAAAAAGGAGAAGGGTGGATGAAAAGAAGGTTCAAGAGAGATGATTGTTTCCTTTTTTAATGAGTTTGACACAGGAAAAGAACTATGCTCAGGGCCTCTGTTTCATTTTTTAATGAGCTTGCCACGGAGAAGAGAAACTATGCTCGTGACTGCTTCTTAATCATGGCTTCCAAGAGGATAATGCTCTAGAAGGATACCATGTCAAGGGACAAAACTCGATCATGGCCTCCAGGAGATTTTCGCTGGATGGAAGAAAATCACTTGGGAAGGAACACATGTCGAGGGTCGCAATAGGAGTAAGGAGATTAGGCTCCAATAATCCTACCGAAGAAATCACCATGTCCACTACCGAATCCAAATCATCGGAAGTTGAAAACATGGGAGATGATGAAAAATCAACATCAAGAGGGGAGATAGGTTATATATCTACCTGAATTTCTTCATGAGGTGGAAGAAAAGAGGATCGATAATGGTTGTTATCCCGAGGTAACTTGTCAATGCGAAGCATTTCCGGAATAGATTCATCCGAAGGAAAAATTGGGAAAATGTAGTCGATCGCAGATGACAAGGAACTCAACCATGATTGCATCGAGGGAATGTAAGGTGCCAATAGATGTTGGTCATTCGATGAGGGAGAAGCGGATCGGATAGAAACGTATGATGTTTCAGTTGGACTAAGTGGCACGATGTCACCTAGTCCATCAAATTCCAACGGACAAGGTACAATCCAAGGGTCAGATGACTCCAAATATTGATAAGCCGCGGTCGAAATCATATTGACGATGGAAATATGATGTGTAGTCAGTGGAAGTGGTGTAGGGAAGGTACCAATGAGGCTAGAATCTTTCAGTAAGCCAACACCAACGCTTTCATACGTGATCTTGTGGTCTCCCAAGAAAGGAATATTGTTGGTAGAAGGAACACGAGCATCGGTTATGCAGAAATCCAACTGATCAACAGTGACAATTTTGTCCTGATGAGGAAATTAGACACATCGAAAAACTGATGAGGCAACGACATTCATAGCATAAAACCAACTTCTTCCAAGTAACAAGTTGTAATCGAGGGGAGCATCGACCACCTTGACATCAAAAGTAACAGTTTTTCAACCCAATTGGATGGGCAGGGACTATAAAAGCCCATGGGGATGAAAACCTCGCCCGTCGAAGCCGCGTAACATCATTGAGGGTTTGTTGAGTGCTAGTGATTTTAAACCTTTCCAACATGCCAAAGACATGACACAAGTTGAGGCTCCCTCATCCAGAATAGTTCGATGGATTTGTTGATTGTGAACAACAGCATCAACTTGGAAAGCAAGTTGGTGAGAGAGTCGAGACGCATAATTGTCTAGGTTAAACATGATATGGTTGGACGACTCAGGATCAACAACGCCAATAGTGGCCAAGAGCATTCTACATTGACTGGGGCAGTGTGGTAGAACTTTTAACGCAGACATAGCACATGGTGCTTAAGCCAAATATTCAACAATGTTGTAGTTCTGGGCGGCACGTGAACTAGGATTAAAGGTATCTTTACGTATAGTGCTCTTGGGAGGGTGTAAGATAGAGTCGAACGCAGGTTTCTCAATCTGAAGTGGTCCAGACGGAGGATTAACTGATGGAAGACTAACGGAGGATGATAATGGATCCGGTAAAGTACCGGTACCGTTAATGTCTAAGACTAGACGTTTGTCACGTAAGTTTTGAATTATCTATCATACAGAAGGCAAATCTAGATGATCATATTATGTTGAGGAATTTATCACCAAAATAGATTGAGAGTTTTAAAGAAAGTGAAGAGAAATGTCTTGAGAATACCATTGTTAAATATCATAGCTCAAGAGATTATTTTCATGTGCTTATTTCTGATTCCTTTTATTCTTTATATCCTGATCTCTTCTTAGATTCTAGTGGACTTGATACCTTACCTACAACATCCTACTCTTTTCCGCCACAATCATATTCTTTCGATATGTCAATATTTGATGAAGTTAATTCTAAACATAACATTGATAAAGTCAGATTTGATGCTTTTTCACTTTCATCACTCACATGGGAAAAGGACATGTTGCAAGATGATTTTACACAGTTTATTGTTGAAAAAGACAATGCACTTTATATTATGGAGATCAAACATTCTACGTTGCATATTCGTTCTTTGAATAACTCGAATTTTAATGTTTATGCTTCACATTTTGAAATGATCAATCTCATCAAAGGAAGCATTCAAACCAA